>JAXQQM020075714.1:600000-856965 GCA_034641835.2 Pinus albicaulis | reverse complement strand
AAAACTGATAAAACATCACTACCATCAATGAATCCATGACCTAGCGGAATGGTGAAATTTATTGGTATGGAACTTGTTGGGAAACCAGCTCCAAAAAGAGAAGAAAAGAGATATAAACGCCTTAGAAATAAGCCACTTTGAGGGGGAAACCTCCAATACATTACATGAATGAACAATTCTTGGATGATAATTTACAAAACATCCTTTCTATATATAGGAGTCCATGGGGCCATAATGTAATCCTAGTGGGCCACAATGTAATCCTAGCCGACCTAACAATAATAATTTAAGGGCACAATAATAACAAAATGGGGGTTACAAGGGTACAATAATAACAATAAGGGGGTTACACTAACAAAAATAAGGAACTATACTAGTAATATAGGGACCTAACATGCCCCTCTCCTTCAAAAAAGTGTTGTCCTCAATGCTTGAGTAGCTCTGGGTGCTTCTGTATAAAATTCTCATCCTCCCATGTAGAATCTTCAGTGGGTAAGTTCTTCCACTTGATGAGATACTCCGAAATTGATTGATTCCGTAGTTGTCGAGTTCTTGTTTCCATGACCGCTTGAGGTTCCAATATGATTTTTCCTTCCTCATCAAGTTCTGGCAATATTGTTTGAACTAGAAGATTTTCACCTATAACCTTCTTTAAGCATGAAACATGGAAAACTGGATGTACTCGCGAAGAAGCAGGAAGCTCCAATTTGTATGCCATAGTACCAATCTTTTGCAACACCTTGTAAGGACCATAGTACTTTGTTGATAATTTATTATCCTTCTTAGCTTGCTTGAGGGACATTTGTTTGTATGGTTGTAGCCGTAAAAATACCCAATCTCCTACATCAAAACTTCTCTCACTGCGATGTTGATCTGCCTGTTGTTTCATTCGATTTTGTGCCAAAGTCAAGTTATCCTTTAAGAGTTGGAGAACTTCTTGCTGATGCTCGATGTGATCTTCCACTGCTTGAACCTTCGAATTTTCTCTTAAATATGATGTGATGGATGGTGGATCATATCCATAAAGTGCCATAAATGGGGTCATTTTTGCTGCAGTATGGAAGGAAGTGTTATACCACCATTCAGCGAGAGGTAACCACTTGACCCATTGTGTTTGTTTATCAGATACAAAACAACGAAGATATCCTTCCAAACATTTATTTACTATCTCGGTTTGACCATCGGATTGAGGATGATAAGATGAGCTATGAGCTAATTGAGTACCCAAACAAGAAAATAACTCCGTCCAAAAATTTCCAGTAAAAATGGGATCTCTGTAGCTCACAATAACCCTTGGGCTTCCATGTAGCTTTTGAATTCTGTCCATAAATGTAGTAGCAACTGTACTTGCTTTAAATGGATGAGATAATGCACAAAAGTTTGCATACTTGGTAAGTCTATCAACTACCACCATGATGACATTCTTTCCTTCGGACTTAGGTAAACCTGTGATAAAATCCATTGAGATATCCTCCCAACATTGACTTGGAATGGATAAAGGTTGTAGAAGTCCTGGGGTCTTAATTGTCTCAACTTTATTCTGCTGGCAAACCAAAAATTCTGTCACAAACTTTTGAATATCAGATTTAAGGCCATCCCAAAAAAATTATTTCTTCACCCTGTGGTAAGTTTTTAAAAATCCCGAGTGTCCTCCTAAAGGAGAAGTGTGCAATTCCAGAAGAATCTTTTGTTTTAGTTGGGAATTCTTACAAAGATATAGGCGATCTTTGTACCATAAGGAATCATTTTTCCAACTAAATGTATCAGATGTACTAGGATCTTGCTGCAACTTTTGAATGAGTGTCCATACATCTTTGTCCTTCTTCCATTCATCTCTTGCTTCGGTTATCCAATACGGTTGGATAATAGAAATGGCACAAAGCAATGCTTCCACCTCTTCATTCTTTCTTGAGAGTGCATCTGCAACAACATTAAGCTTTCCTTTTTTGTAGATTATTTCAAAGTCATAACCCAACATCTTTGTGACCCATTTTTGCTGCTCTTCTGACGATAGTCTTTGTTCCAAAAAGTGTTTTAGACTATCATGATCGGTTTTTACCTTGAAGTGTCTTCCCATTAGGTAAGTTCGCCATTTCTTTAGTGCATGCAGTATTGCTAACATTTCCTTCTCATAAATAGGTTTCTGTAAATACTTTCCTTTGATTGGACGACTTTCAAAAGCAATGGGTCTTCCTTTCTGCATTAAAACAACACCAATTCCATTTCCTGAGGCATCACATTCCACAATAAAGGTTTTTGTGAAGTCTGGCGTAGCTAAGACCGGTGCTAGGCACATTGCCTCTTTAAGATGTTCAAAGGCCTTAGTTGCTTCAGGAGTCCATTAAAATGCATCTTTCTTCAATAATGTTGTTAGAGGTGCTGCTATTCTCCCATAATTCTTAACAAACTTGCGATAATACCCTGTTAACCCTAGAAATCCTCGCAACTGCTTTATGGTTGTGGGGACTTTCCATTCCTTAATGGCTTTAATTTGTTAGGGTCTACCTTAACACCCTCGTGAGATACAATATGACCCAGATATTCCACCTCTTGTACTCCAAAGAAACATTTGGATGTTTTTGCATATAATTGTTTCTCCTGCAATAGCTTGAGCACCCTGTCAACATGTTGAACATGATCCTTCCAAGACCTGTTGTAGATTAGTATATCATCAAAAAATACTAGCACAAATTTTCTAAGGAAGGGTTTGAAAATGGAATTCATCAACCCTTGAAATGTAGAAGATGCATTGGTAAGGCCAAAAGGCATGACCAAAAATTCATAATGACCCTCATGAGTTCGAAATGCTATTTTTGGAATATCTTTAGTCTTCATTCTAATTTAATGATATCCTGAATGAAGATCCAACTTGGTAAAATAAATTGCTCCATGTAATTCATCCAATAATTCATCAATCACAGGAATGGGAAATTTATCTTTAATGGTGAGCTTATTGAGCTCCCTATAATCCGGACACATTCTCCATGATCCATCCTTCTTGTGTACCAATACTACGGGAGTAGAGAAAGAACTTTGACTAGGTTGAATTATACCTGCCTCTAACATTTCTGCAATCATACGTTCAATTTCGCTCTTTTGGAAGTAAGGATATCTATAAGGCCCGATGTTTGGAGGAACACTTCCTGGAATCAAATGAATAGCATGATCATGATCACGAATAGGTGGGAGTCCTTTGGGAGTTTCAAACACCTTGGAATGATTGTCCAAGACTTGTTGGAAATCTGCAGAAATAGATGATTTTGATGTTGGAACTTCTAGTGAGCATAATTGTGCAATTACGCCTCGTTGTTCTTTCTTTAGAAGCTTTGTCATGACATTAGAGCTTATTATCCTTCACGGCTTCCCTTCAATACCCCGTAATTCGACTTCCTTTCCTTCTGAAAAAATTTCAAGAAAAGTTCTTGAAAATTAAAAGCTACCGTCCCCAAAGATTGTAACCATTGTACTCCTAGTACAACATCAGCACCTCCCATAGGAATGGAAAGCATTGGACTAGTCAATACATATTCCCCCATGGTTAGCTTGATATTATGGCATTTCCTAGAGCAATTTATAGTTCCTCCATTTGCAACCATCACTTGACATTCTGGTGCTGGGTATTAGGAAACAATTTAATTCCTTGGCTACCTTACAATGAATAAAATTATGGGTGCTACCTGAATCAATCAACACTATTACCCTTTTCTTCTTGATCTGTCCTTCTATCTTGAGAGTTTGAGGAGTGGTAATTCCTGCTAGTGCATTACATGATATGGTCGGATTCATTTCTTCCTCTTCTAGGGCTGGTTCCTGGTGTATATCCTCTTCTTGTTCATTTTCTTCTTCTTCTTCACAATCTATGTAAAATAATTTCTTCTCAGCACACTTATGACCTTTAGTATATTTGCTATCACAACTGTAGCAAAGCCCTTTTGCTCTTTTTTCTTCCAATTGTTGTGGTGTCAACCTTGTAGGTTGTGGAAATCTAGGCGTAGCGACACTTCCTTCTTTATAGAATTGAGTGGTAGGCTTCCTTGTCGCCATAATTTTACATTCAACTTTTCTTGCCAACCTGAATGCCTTCTCCAATGAATCGGGTTCCAAAATTCGAACTTCATGTTGGATGTTATCCTTTAAAGTGCCTATGAAGAGATCAATCCTGTGTTCCTCTGGAATATCAGTTACCCTTATATTCAATTTTTGGAAGTCCTCAATGTGCTTCCCCACTAAACCCTTTTGTTTGAGATTTATCAATTGGCTAAAGAAGGTGTTGCTCTTTGTATCCTCATAATATGCTATCATTTCCTCCGTAAAAATTGACCAAGTGACAATTTTTTTACGGGAGCAAAGCCATAAATACCATACAAATGTATTTTGTTCTAAATGTAAAGTTGCAATGCGTACCTTTTGTGTGTTTTGCACGTTATGGAGATCAAAATATTGCTCCATCTGTAGTATCCATGTTACAGGATCCTTTCCATCAAACTTCCTCATATCCATCTTTGGAATATGGTGGTTCTTCTCGCCAACATTAGAGTTTATGAAATCATAATTAACATTTATTTTGTTCTCATCATGAGGTTCTTCTACTATCTTTTCACCATTAGGAAACATTTCTTGTATCAACTTTGTCAAACCTTCCATGTCTGCTTTTAGAACATTCTTCATGTTTTCCATTTTCTCATCGATCTTAGCTTCTATGTCATCCATCTTAGATTCCATGCCAGCCTCCATGCCATCTATCTTAGATTCCATGCCATCTATCTTAGATTCCACGCCTTTCTTCAAACCATCCATCTTAGTTTCCACACCTTTCTTCAAAACTTCCATGTCATTTTTTGTTGCTCTTTGCGAGAGCGAAATTTGTTGTACTTGCTCTTGTAATTTTGATATGTCATGTTGCCATTCTTCGTCTTCATGAGTCATAGTAGAGCTTTCCAAAGGCTTAATGGGTGTTGAATTCTTTTTAGGGGCCATTTTATAATCCAATACTGATATCTATTCTACAATATGCCCTTGCAATCAACTCAACTTGATTCTTCAAATAAGACTTATGCAATTCGGAAACAAAATACACACCTTTTACTTGCTTTTGAGGAGCTCGATATTGAAATTGTATTATCTCTGTGATTGCGGCTCTTCAATATCTAAAATTCAGCACTGAAGTAGCTTTTTGAATTCTCTTTTGAAGGCCACAGTTCTGACTTGATTTGGATTCTCCAAGACAAAGTTATTTCCAATCTCCCACAATGACCTAATTATGGACTGGTTCAGTATAGCGAACTTGTACGACTTTCCACGTGTCACTATTTTGTCATTCGCCTCTGAAATTGATAGCTAAGAAACTACAGTCCGTTTACTTATGACCACCTTTTACGGCACTCCAATCTGATGCTCAGAGAGAGAGTTATTGAAATTTTCCCACGATCACCTTTTTGAGATGAAATTCAGGAGCCTGAAAAAGCACTACCTTCCACAGATCATATCTCCAAAAATATTGCGAACCAAGCTCTGAAATTTTTTGACGAGTTTCCTTAGGATTTCAGCTTCGCACCATAAAAATTTCAAATTCTGAACTGATCAGAAAAACGTTATATCAAAAATTCCACGTTGGCCTGTTTAGGAACGAGAAAAAATACCTGTTTCCCCAGATCATATCTCCATCAGTACGAACCAAGCTACGATTTTTAAGTAAATCTTCTGGGATTCAAACCTTTAAATTAATAGACACTTCATATAAAAGTTATAGCGAAAATGCCACGATGACCTGTTTGGAGCAGCGAAACCCTAGAATCCAAAGCTCTGATACCAAATGTTGTGTAACCAGCTTCAAAAATAGAAGAAAAGAGATATCAACGCCTTAGAAATAAGCCACTTCGAGGGGCAACCTCCAATAAATTACATAAATGCACAATTCTTGGATGATACAATTTACAAAACCTCCTTTCTATATATAGGAGTCCATGGGGCCATAATGTAATCCTAGTGGGCCACAATGTAATCCTAGCCGACCTAACAATAATAATTTAAGGGCACAATAATAACAAAATGGGGGTTACAAGGGTACAATAATAACAATAAGAGGTTTACACTAACAATAATAAGGGACTATACTAGTGATATAGGGACCTAACAACAGATCTACCCAACTCAAATGTAGAAAAAGGCATCATAACCCCAGTACATCATGAAATAGAAATGCCAGAGGCAACAACAAAGTTATTCTTATTATGTAAACTACAGCAATAGATGGAAAAACATATATCTGGAGCTTTCATTCATTATAAGATCAGAAATGAGAGGATTGACCTCTTTTACAAACACATTGGGACCTCTCGGCAAGGGTTTCCGGCAAAATAGCAACACAATGTACAGCACTACAGAAAATAACGTTGTATGCAGCAACTCTGTATTGAGAAATATCTGATATGCTCAAAGAAGAATACAAAATAAAAAAATAGGCTCAAGACCATCCTCAATAGAACTCCTGGAGTGGAAATCACCTCCCCCTCTCCTGAAATAAGCTCAAATGAGTAGATCTAACCCCAGCTACTGCAACTACTGCAGAAATAACGCACTCACTAAGAGTGACTGCGTTGTCAAGGTTAGAGGATGGCTTCCTCAAGATATCTGATGAGAATGGAACTCAAGACCTCCTCCTTGAATCTCCCAAATCAATCTGCAACAACAATGGAACTAGAATTCCCGCATGAGAACCCTTGCACTAAACAGTGCTGCAACTCCGGCTAAACAGTTGAAGATTGCAATCAGTCATAAGACTGAAATAAGAAATATGAATGAATGAATTCCCTTGCTGCTATCCCTTCCTTTTTATTCCAAGTGAGCTTCTCCATCCCGGGCCCCACACAATGGTGATGTAGCTTCCTTGAGAAGCTTCCTCCTTCAAAATTGCACTGCCCTAGTGGCTTTCCCTCCCTTTTGATAGCGCTGGTTGACTTGGTCGACCATAGCTAGCTCCTTGCTTTTGCTCCTCTTCACACTCAAGAGGCTTTATTTTATCCTCCTACCTCAATCCCTTTTCACACTAGGATAGATTTTATTGTGTTTCTTACTTCTTATTTCAAAATGGAGTAATTATAATGTTCCAAGTAGCTATAGCTAATTGGGAACATTACATAGAACACCTTAGTGTAATAGCTCAATGGAACCGAGACGAGGATACCTACATGATGGGACGATTGGAAAAGAGTTCCAGTGACCGGAGGAGACATGGTAGCCGATTTACTCTTTTCTGTATTAAAAATGAATATTTTAATAGGAGGGAAAAGTCCTCCATGAATAATATAATAATAAAATAAGGCTCTAGAAGGATCCAAGAGATCTATAAAAGAAAGGGAGGAGGCCATTGAGGGATATCTTTGGAGTAGATCATTTTCTTGTGTATTAGAGGTTTGAGAACGTGGTTCTTTACTTCAGTTGTAGCCCCAGGACGGAAACCCTCAGGTGATTTGTGAGTGTTGGACGGAAACCCAACTCTCTTTGAGGAGACTTCATTCAGATGTTTCGCAGAGCTTCAATGATATTGGAGTGAGGATCATTCAGATCTTCAACGGATGCTTCAGTGGATTCAGTGGTAGTTGTTGCTGGAGGGAGAGTGTAGCAGTTCAGTTTTGGAGGCCAGCGCAGTGCAACAGTTCATATTGATGGCTAGTTCTCCATCTCAGCTCTTTCGGGTCAGGTGCATTTGTAACCCCAGTTATTATTCATAATAAAAACGCTGCAATTATTCCTATTTGATGTGTTAATGGATTGCAGTGCTTATGTGTTTTTATTTTACATGGCAATCTTCTGTTTATTAATTTCGTAATTTTATGGTAAAATGTTGGGTTAGTGTGATTTCTGCAAAATTAGTAAAATATCCCATTTGGGGATATTACAATGGTATCAAAGCTTCAATCTTGGATCAGCCTGCGGGTTTCCAGTTTTCAGCTGCAGCTATTATGGTTCAGGATTATTCCTAGAAAAAATTGTGTTGGCCATTCTATACGAATTTTATTATGAAAACCGTAGATGGATTCGAAAAACGACAAATTTGGCCAAAATTCTAGAGTTGAGGGCCAACATACCTATGCAACAGATTATCTTGGAGGCCAACTTTCATCTCAAGTATTTTGGTTAGAAGGGCCTACGTAGTCATTGGAGGAGGCTCATTTGTGGGAGCTTCATTGGTGGGATTTTAGAGCTGCGGTGTTGGGAGATTGATAGAAAAGCCATTTGAGGAGGTTGGCTAGGATTTTGGAGAGCAATGATTGAAAGTAGCAGCGGCAGTGCCAGAAAACGAAACTGGAAAAGGGTCCAACTACAAAGGGTCAGATTTTGAAGGTTGGAATTATAGGAAACCCTTTCTGGGTTTTTTTGGGTTTTGGTTAAGGATCACCTTCCCAAATTCCTAGAATTTCTTGAGCAGTTTTCAGTGGGTAAATCAGAGGATGAAGTCAGGCAACAGTGCAGTTTCTGGAGGAGTTTGCTATTGGAGGTCTTGGATTTTCTTGCACTCATCACCTGGTGCTTGTAGCTTGCCTTGTGCAAGTCTAGCTAAACCACTGTTACTTCCATATATGTCGTTGAAACAATGAAGTTTTTAAAACAACTCCTGAGTCAACATAGCAGTGCCTCAGTGGTTTGCAATCTAAACCAAAGACCAAAAAGATTAAACAATGCAGAAGTTAGTTCCCTGAAACAAAGCAACAGACCCTTCTCCAAGGAGGTACATAATTTTCTCCAACAAAGGCAACCGAGGAATTTACAAAAGGAGAGAGAAGTGGGAAATTGGCTTTATGCACTTGGGATGGACTTAAAGAATGGAAGATCAGATAATGACTTTCCCATGTTGGAGAGACTGGAATCCTGTCTTTCAAAGATAGAGAAATCTGATTGGAGTTTAAATTGGGCTTTGGAGCCATCTATGCTTGCAATGCTACAAGCCAAATTCTTGGAACATCCAAGTGAGAGAGTAAAGCTTATAGTTGCCTCTTGTTTCAGTGATATTTTGAGGATAGCAGCACCCTTTCCTCCCTACAATGATGATGTTATGAAGAGAGTTTTCGGACTGATAGTAGAAACTTTTCAGGATTTGGACAATAGCATAGGCTCTACCTTCGAGATGAAGCTTGAGATTTTAGGGAGTATGGCCACATTCGAGACGTATGTCATCATGTTTGATCTTGAGTGTGAGGACTTGATTTTGCAGATGTTCCAATGGTTCTTCAGCATTAGGAGACATCATCCTGATACCGTCATAGCACACATGCAGTCCATCCTGTTGTCATGTATGAGAGACCGTGAGACCATTTGCCGAGAGTTGCAGACTAGGTTGTTGAGCATTTGGAGGAGAGAGCAGTTGGTCTCACCTGCTGCTTATGAGCTAGCCCAAGGGTTGGTTGAGCAAAATATTGGGATATTCAAGAGAAAGTTGACTAGGGAGGATCAGGCAACATAAATGAGCTGAGGAAGGGACTTTGCTTCATTTGCAAAGGACCTTGGGGGCCTGATCACTCATGCTTGAGTGATGCAGATGATGTGGCAGAGGCAGAAGAGAAGGGCATTCCTTTTGTATGCCAGGATGAGGATTCTTCTTTAGATGAGTCCATGGGATCATATGAGGATGCTTCTGGGGAGCAAGAGAAGTCATGCAGAGATGATGACAGTAGGCCGGAGCCGTATTTCAGTGTGCAGGGTGAGCAGTCAGGTGACGCTACGAGAGATATTCAGGGTGATGAGTCACTTGTGACAATTCAGCCGGAGCAGCATATGATGGAGCATGAGTCAGCAAAGGAGGATACTACGCACATCATGCATGATAGTCCTTTCGTGGAGAGTCGGATGGAAGCTCACATTGAGTCTATGATGGATATGCGGCTAACATTGGGGTCATCCAGTGAGGAGGAGCAGTCAGATGCACAAACAGCGAGTACGGTGACAGCAGTTGCAAATCCATATCCTCTGGAGATGTTGGAGGTTGATGGGATAGTTCTACAAGGGGCTAGTGGACAGCAAGAGCATTACATTCCCGATCAGGAGAGGGAGGAGCTGTTGGAGATGGTGGAGCATCCATATTTGGGCAGACACATTCATGAGGTGCAGATAGATGCACATGCAGTCAACAGAGTTGTAGTACTTTCAGTGAGTAGCACTCTCTCAGAGTACATCGATGGGGCTTGCAGCATATCTTGCCCACTTTGGCCCATTATAGAGAGAAGGGCCTTCTTCTGCAGGCAGATCTCGTCAGCAGATGGGACAGAGCAGTGTGAGTTGATTATGGACTAGTGAAAACACTCCAGGCATGTTCAGTATACAGTTGTCACTACATTGGATTCTTCTTCCAGGATAGATTGGTGGGAGATCATGAGTTGGTACCCACTTGATGGTACAATCTTCTTCGTAGGGAGCACAACGGAGCAGGGGCCCTTGGACGGATTCCAGCAGGCAATGGGGCACAGGCCGTCATTTCTTCAGCATGCCATCCCATTTTCAGGAGAGCGGGATCGACATTGGATTGAGTCAGGACTTAGATTGGAGAGAGGTGATGAGTTGGTACGCAGTTGGTGGGGCAGCTTATACAGTTAGAGGTACAGCACAGCAGGGACCAGGGAGCATTGATGCTTTTTGGCAGACTTCACTTCATGGGGTATCAGCTATAGCCAGAGGCAGTGTGTAGTCCAAGCTGTGGGACTTGGGCGATGTTTCGCCATGATTGCGTTGGGATCCGGGAGGATTGTTTGATGACATGTCCCATGAGAGATCAGTTTGGGATCCCGGCATTGAGGGGTCTATTCTGGGTGATTTGACACAGTTCTCATAGCAGCACCCAGAGGTTTCTATGGGATCCGGGCATTGTGTCTCAGTTGCATCGGGCCAACAAGGTGGCTCACATATTTGGATTGCTTGAGGGCAAGCAATCTTGGGGTAGAAGGTCTGTAATATTTCCTTTTTTGGTGTCACCTATGACAGGGCTAGGATGGACTTCCAGAGTTAGGAGCAGATAGGTCACAAGTATAGGTTGGTGTCATCAGCAGGCCCAGGGGATTTTTGGAGGAGTTTTGAGGAGTTTCTATGTGGTTAGATGGCATTCGCTTGATATATTCCATCATCCAAGCAGCTTGCCTTTTGTTTCAGTGCATTCCGACAACTTTCAGAAAATTGAGTTATTTTTGGGCTTAACTCAGTTAATTACGCTCAAGGTGGCATTCCAGGAGGAATACATGATAGAACACCTTAGTGTAATAGGTCTTTGGAACCGAGACGAGGATACCTACTTGATGGGACAGTTGGATAGGAGTTTCAGTGACCGGAGGAGACGTGCTAGCCGATTTACTCTTTTCTTCATTAAAAAGGAATATTTTAATAAGAGGGAAAATTGCTCCATGAATAAAATAATAATAAAATAAGGCTCTAGAAGGATCCAAGAGATCTATAAAAGAAAGGGAGGAGGCCATTGAGGGATATCTTTGGAGTAGATCATTTTCTTGTGTATGAGAGGTTTGAGAACGTGGTTATCTACTTTAGCCATAGCCCCAAGACGGAAACCCAACTCTCTTTGAGGAGACTTCATTCAGAAGTTTCGTAGAGCTTTAGTGATATTGGAATGAGGATCATTCAGATCTTCAACGGGTGCTTCAATGGATTCAGTGGTAGCTGTTGCCGGAGGGAGAGTGCAACAGCTCAGTTTTGGAGGCCAGCGTAGTGCAGGAGTTTATATTGATTGCCAGTTCTCCATCCTAGCTCTTTTGGGTCAGATGTATTTTTAACCCCAGTTATTATTCATAATAAGAATGCTGAGATTCTTCCTATTCGATGTGTTAATGGATTGCAGTGCTTATGTGTTTTATTTTACATGGAAATCTTTTGTTTATTAATTTAATAATTTTATGGTAAAATGTTGGGTTAGTGTGATTTTTGCAAAATTAGTAAAATATCCCATTTGGGGATATTACAATGATTGACAAAATGAGGTTGAGGTCACTTGTATTTATAGCCTTACAAGGGTGTCCAATTTTCTTTACATTCGACTTAATCAAATATGCACATGTGGGCTTTTAATTCAAAAGCACACTTTCCCTTTTCCAAATTGAGCACATCAATAGTCAAAATTGCTCCTCTTAAAAAGAGGAATATTGTCCCATGGTTGGAATTTGTGATCGAGCTGCCAAATTAACACTCCCTCTCAGTTAGGGAGAAATTCCAACTGCATCATGTAGTCATCGCAAGAATCTTGTCATCGAATCATATCCAATCTCAAGTATCTCATCATCAAATGCCATCACTGCTCATCTCTACTCATATCTTGCTTATTCTTGCTTACCTCTTGATTGCCCCTGCTCATATGTTGAACATTCTCGAATCTAAAAGAAGAAAAATTTGATATCAGAGGGGAGCCTAAGCTGCCACCCTCTGTCACGTTGGAGAGCACATCTCAATCTGAAAAAATATCAAGGAGCACATCTCAACCTGAAACTAAATCGGGGAGCTTAGTCTCAACCCGAAAACACATAAGGGAGCACATCTCAACCCAAAATCACATCAGGGAGCACACCTCAACCCAGAATCTCATGGGGAAGCAAAACATCTTCAATCCCATATCAAGTAATAGGTGATATAGGGAAGCACATCTTAACCCATCCAATTGCCCACGGATCTTCCCAACAATGACACTTAGTAGTCATGTGGTATAACACTTGCATCATAATCAGCTTGATTATACACCTCTAAGTACATTCTCAACCTGTTGTCTAGACGGGGAGTGGTATTCCCAACAAGCCTAGCTTGCGGGTATGATGCCAAATGTGAAAATTTCAAATATGAATTCCTACTATAGCGACTGGAATTTATTCTCCTAATTGTTAATTAATTTAACAATTTATTTTCTATGACAAATGCTAAATAAATCACACTGCAACCTTCACAAATAAAACTGCGGAAATAAATAGTGTTGGAAACTGAGAAAATACTAGCACATACACACATAAAAATGAGACCGTTATTTTTGGGAAAATGTTCCCGAAAAACCCAACTTTGGAAAACCAGTGCAGAAGTGAGGGTTTCTATCTAAGAAACCAGATTCATTCTTCAGCCTCGTGTCTCGAATCAGGCGAATCGGACATGATTTGGTGGGACACGTGTCCTCCGGATCATGTTCGATCGTGTCTCGATTCTAGGACACGTGTCTGCTTTTCTGAGTGTTGCGCAGCCCATCAAAGGGTGTTTTTGGCCCATTTCAACTTCACTTATCACTTTCTTTCTTGTTTTGGGTTTGTTGTGGGTGTGGGAGCGAATAGCAAAGGGTGTCGAAGCATTTTGGAGGCGATTATAGCAACATGTAAGTGAATTTTGTCTCTGTTTTTTTTTGCATTCTTATTACGGCAGTTTGCATGTGCATTTTTTCTTTATTTTTTGCAGCATTCATGGCTCAATCAAGGGCAGCAGTGAAGGGGCAAAGGAAGGGGAAGAATGTCCCCATTGGAGATGCCCTTGTTGTTCCAATTTCATTAGGGTTTGCAAGTGTTCCCTCTATTGGAAGTGGGGCTGCAACAACAAATTCAAATGTTGAGGGAAGACAACTACCTCAAGATAACAAATATCCCTTGTGGAAATATGTCACAGGAGAGCAAGGGCCAGACAACAAGTTGAAGGGATGAGGCAATGTTCCTTGGAAATGCAACTATTGAAACAATCATTTCATGAGCACATATTATCATGTGAAATCTCATTTGCTGGATTTACCAAGTTGTGGAATTGTAGCATGTACATATGTGTCTTTATCTAAGAGGGAAAAAATGGAAAAAGAGGCCAATGTTGGTCTGGAAAAGGTGGATGCAACATCTAAAAAAAAAGAATGATGACCCCCTTTCATTCTTGAGGAAAAGCAGCAGCAAATTTCCCTTTGAGAGTTTTAGTGGTGGAAAAGCAGCAAAAAGAAAGGCAGTGCCACTTGGTCCAATGGAAAAGATTTTTCAGAAAGTGAAACGAGAAGAGCTGGATATCACCATTGCATTATTTTTCTATCAGAACTTCATATCCTTTAATGTTTCATGCTCTCTTTTATAAATTGAAATTTTTCGAGCTCCAACTCAAGGGGCTCCATCATGGTATGTGCCTCTTGGGTGAGAGAAGCTTAGAACCACATTATTGATGAAGAAAAAAAAAAGGGTGGAAAAAATGCTTGATCCTATTAAATCAGCATGGACAACATCTGGGGTTAGTATTGTTTCTGATGGATGGACAGATCCAGCACGACACCCACTCATCAACTTCATGGTGTCTTCCTTGAATGGTCCAGTGTTCTTGAAATCAATGGATTCACTTGGACAATACAATGATGCACAATATATGGATGAGTTGTTCATTAAAATTATTGAAGATGTAGGTGTTGATTCTTGTTTGCAAATCATTAAATATAATGCACTTGTTTTCAATATTGCTGGCATGATTGTGGAAGCTAAATATCCACAAGTATTTTGGACACCTTGCATTTTCCATTTTTTTAATTTAGCACTTAAATCTATTACTTCTGATGTGCTTTGGATTGGAAGTATTATTGAGGATGCATGACATATCCTCAACTTTGTACAGAATCATACAAAATCTACAAGGAGTACACCAATCTATCATTGTTGAATATTGTGGATACACGGTTTGCCTCTTCATTCATCATGTTGAAGAGGTTGAGGGAGGTCTGTTGACCACACTTCGTCAACTACCCCATAGCAGTACACCCCCATTTTTTCAAATGGGATTCGTCATGTTCGACGTGGTTGCGCCATTCAGATTCCATCATCCAGTTTCGATAGTTTTTATAATGATGTAAACCCATTCTGCATGTAATGATGTAAATGATCTAAGTAGGACTGTCCATGTATGTAACAACCTAGGTAAGCCTAGTATGTTGTTGATGATCTCTATCCTAGGAGGTTTTTCGTCTCACTGATTCACGAAAGTGATCGGCAGAGTTTTTCCCTCCAGCCTCACCCCAAAGCTAGGATGGATTTTGTCATCAGCATGCTAAGTGAGTCCTAGTGTTCTATCGAGTCTTTGTAAAAGTAGTTTGAACTACTTGGTCTACTAGATCATATGTTGAGTCGCAGAACTGGGTATTTATTTGAGGGTCTATACAAATGGGTTTTCCCCCTTCATGTATGTAAATGTATTATCTCATGTAAAATAGGGTTGGAAAAATAATTATAATCCTCTCTTAGTCAATTAATTAAATTTTCTGGTCAATTAATAATAAAATCCTAAACCAGAAATTTAATTAATTTAGGGTCCTAAATTAGGATTAAATCTTTAAAGGCAAAATTTGTGGGTCCTTGGAAAATGATTTTGAAAGCCCCAAGCCAAGGGAATATTGCGAATTTTAAGAAATATTGGACCCTTGGGCCTTGGTGGTTAAGTCAAAGTCAAAATTTTGGGGTAATTAACTCAAAAATAATATTTTTGAATTAATTAAAATTGAATTAAGTGATAAATTCGTTTTTTCCCCAAAATTTTAATTTCAACGCTCCGGATTAAAAGATGATCAAATCTTTTGGACGGTTGAGATTATTTTGACGAGGATCATCCAAACTAGCCGTTAGAGATCTAGTCCTATAAATTTAGAGGTCTTTGTCAGTATTGAACCATCCGATCTCAGAATCGTGTACTTGCTCTTAGAAGCTCTTGTAAACTTTTTTTTGAGGAATAAAGCTAAAGACTTTGGGGTTACAAATCTGGATGTTCCTTCTCAGATCTATGTGGTGAATTCTCTCTAAACTCTGCTACTTGGTTTCTTGCATTTTATGGTTGATGGCCTTCATGGATTAATCTGCATATAGGTATCTTATGCGGTTTTCTGGGTTTATAAAATAACATTTTGATTTTTTTAAGGGTCTCATGTTGTTTTCTTAAATCTCTATCAGTCTAAAGTTCAGATCTAAGTGTGCAGGGAAATTTTTTTTAAGATTGGGCGTCTGGGGAAGTCTTCGGTTGGACCAGCCGACTCTCGATAAGCATAAATCTGATAAGCTCTTTATTTGTTAAATTTCCGGGTCTATCTTACGATATTTGTGATTTTGCAGGGTTTCGAAGGCTTGTGCCTCTCACCTAAACTTTGAATCTCTGAAAAATTGTGCTAAAATGGATTTTAAATCTGACCTTGAGGGTTTTGAACTTGTAGATTAGTTGTAAATTTGTAAATTGTTCAAGATTGTTAGGGTTTAATCATTAAAATTGATGTGTGTTGTCAGATCTGGCTGTCTTTGCAGGTTACAGGTTCAAATCCGATTTTTTTTTTAGATTTAGAGCAGATCCAGCCCCCAAGGGCCAGATCTGGCCTCAGAATCGAGTCTGTGGGTACAATCTGAGCTTAATTAAGGAAAATTCTGAATTTGCTGGAAGATCTGTGTGTACTGGGTTCAAACGCTATTCATCCCTATTCAATCTGCTTTTCTCTGCGTTAAATTCAGCCACTTTCTCTCCACTTTCTGCATTGATCGATTTCATTTTCTGTGAATTTGGGTCGATTTCTGTTTCTGAGCCTTCATCGACTCCTTGCTGCCCTAGATTTCTTTGTGCCCTACCCATCACTCCAAAGGCACCATCCAAAACACATCTTTTATCTGCTGTGGCATTCCTGTCTGCAAATTTGAACGCCCATCTCCTTTGCCTGTCGGATATGTTACATTTTGCACGCTGTCCATCCCTTTCTGTCCGTCGAAGCTTCGTTCATACCCAGCCGTCCAGCATTCTCCATTGGTGCCCTCGTCCAATGCTCCAACCGGCATGTATAGAAATGAAAAACTAATCCTTGCTGCCATCGAGCCTCTTTCTTCACGCTGTTGACGTCCGACCTGTACCTGCAAGCAATAACGCAGACAAAATAAAACGCAGCGTTAAGCTCATCATTCCGCAGTGATTCCATCACCCGTCAGCTCCTTCTCTGCGTCGATCGAACCTGCGTTCATCTCCTGCACAACAAAGCAGCAAACGCGCGCCTTCAAGACTGCACATCTCTTCTATTCGATCGATCTGCCTTCACACAGTCGCGTCCTCCTCCAGCCGGCGGCATATCGACCTGCACAAACGAGATAAGCAAATAAACGCAATCATAAAAGGTCAGATACAGTATGCGTTTTTTTTTCATCGGGCTCGTTTTGGAAGGGTTTAGTGTTAAACGCAGATTTGTGAATAGTTGCAGTTTGATTTCTTAGATTTTATTTTAGCTTTAGTCGTAGTTTTAATTCGATAGGGTTTGTTCGATTTTAGTTCTAGTTTTAGTCTTAGATCTGATTTAGTTCTAAATTTAGATTTAGATTTTAAATATTAAATTTGAATTTAGCTTTAGTTTAACTTAGTTTAATTTTAGATTTTAATTTTACTTTGCTTTAGTTTAGCTTTTAACTTAGATTTTGATCTAGTTTTGATTTAGATCTTTAATCTTAGATTTAAAAAATAATAAAAATAATAAAAATTTTCAAAATCCAAAAGTAAAAAATAAAAAATTATAAAATTCTCAAAAATATCTTTTATGGTCAAGTGAGCTTTTGAAATTTTATCTTGAGATTGACTATATAAAATCGTTGATTTGTCTGGATCGAAATTAATTGAAGCATCATAAATCTGGAAATCTTTCAAATCCTGGCATTTTCATTATTCATGGTTGTGGTGTTTTTAATTGAATATCATTGATCAATCGTGTTTCCATAAGCAGCAGTTAGTCATCATTCACTGATTTATAATTGCATAACGAGATCTTGCTTGACTCCATAAGGCACTGGTCTTAAAAGTGAAATCTAATCTGTGGAATCTCGTTTATTCTGTCAAGTACTTGATGTTCTAGCTGTGTCTCCTAGATTTATCTTCATTTATAAAAGGGTCTACCTCCCTTAGCCTGCAAGGAGACAGCTTAAAGAGAGAGATTGGGGATAAAGGTGACAGCCCCCAGTCTGAGCCGTTGTCGCGGTGCCCTGAACAATCTGTGCGACAACAAGGTCAATAACGCTCTTGGGGCCATGGTTATTTCAGAGTTTTGGTATTTTTGGAGAACAACAAATCAAGCAGCCTCAAAAAGAGTGAAGGACATAGTCTTAGATGATGCTTGGTGGGAGAGGGTAGATCTACTTATTAATATTATGGACCCTATCATTTCTTTGCTAGGATTTGCAGATACAGATGAACCCATCCTAGGAGAGGTTTATGAGGGATGGGATTCCATGATTGAGTCTGTGAGGAGCATTATTTTACAAAGTGGAGGAAAGATGCATTGAGGATGATTTTTCAGGATAGAGCATCCCTTGATGAGGTGGAGGATTCCTTTGCAGATTTTTCCACTAGCACTAGTCGATTTGCAGGATATGATGTGATTAGAGACATGGGGACTAAGAAGCCCTATTCTTGGTGGGAAACTCATGGGGCAACAATCCCTCCTCTACAGTAGTTAGCCATGAGGCTCCTCTCTCAGGTGACTTCATCCTCTTGTTGTGAGAGGAATTGGAGCACACATGGGAATTTGTATAGTGTTACGAAGAGAAGGCTTGAGCAGTCCATGGTAGAGACAATGGTGTATGTGCACACCAACATTCGTCTTATTTATAGGTAAAGGGATGAGTGGTTGAAGGGAAAGACAAAGATGTGGTATGTCTTTCTTGATGATATGGGTTTGGACAACAGTGTTGAGTTGGCAGTGGCCAACTTGGATCTCAATGAGCCAGTACTAGAGCCTATCACTTTTGATGATGGTGATACAGTAGAGGGGTCATCCTCCACACTAGTGGATGCAGAGATGACATTGGATACAGAGGAGGAGGACGCGGCAGAGGAGAGCAGTGGTGACCATGACGATGACATCGATGCTGATTTTGATGATGAGGATTGATGACTCATGAGATACCTATTGCCTTGATGCTTGTAGTTGTTTTGTATTTGCTATTTCTATTTTCCATTGGCATTGCTACTACCTATGTAACACATTTTGATTTTGATGACTTAATGTGAAAACTACAGTATCTTGTCTCTCTCTTATTGTATCATTGATGAATATCTCACAATTGTATTTGTATGCATAATGTTACTTTGTAAAACTTACATCTAGATGAAGATCTATGTTTGAAGCAACGAATTTGTATCATGAATGAGAATTTGTGTAAGAAATATCTAATTTTTAATATATATATATATATATATATATATATATATATATATATATATAATGTGTCCTAACATGTCTTGTTCCGGGGGATCAACGTGCCTGTGTCAGACACTTGAACCCTCGTGTCCTCCATGTCTTGTGTCCCTGTGTCAGGTGACTTAGGTTTTTATTATTATGCAACAGTGAAAATCTTAGTACAATCCAATCAGCAAGTATCTGACAAAAATGATTAGAGAAAAAAATTATCTCACCCCACAAGCAACCTCAGCATTGGCTTCTGCAGAAAACTAGTTGTCCAAACCCTAGCGCAAGCCCTTTTGCGCTACCTCTCACACGTGTGGCTCGAATTTTCCTCTGAGCAAGCCGTCTAGCCTGCCTCTACTGCTAGAAGTGACTCTTTGGCCTTTTAGAAGACTTTCCTGGCCTCTAGAAACTGAATCGACCTCCTCCTTAGCTAAATTGAACTGCTCTGCTTTAGCTACTGCGTAGTCTCTGCGTTGTTTCTGTGTAGATAACTTATGTCACTTATTGTTGTCTCTCTGAATCTAGAAAACTTCCTCCAGATTCACTGTCCTTGCCCCTCATTCACTACTTCGATCTCTGGCCCTTTGGCAGCTGACTGCTGCTACTTTGGAATTTGATCTACCAAGAAAATCGAACTTCTAGTGTTCTGGTGTGTCTTCTCCAGGTGCCCATCGACTTCTTCTTAAAATCCATTGTTGAAGCACCAACGACCAAAATTACATCTTAATCAATGGCTAGGATCATCTTGGAGTCAATACGTGTGAGTTTCTAGTTGATTCTCACCTTGACTTAATTAATTATGATTAATTAGCCATATTCCCTAAGTTTGGACTTAGGAAATATTTAAAAACAAATAATAATATAATTAATCCATCTCTAGGTGAAATTTATAGAAACGATATTTGGGTCTTGGAGATCTCATGTATTCTAGCCTCTCCACCAAATTTCATGTCTAGAACACATTAGATGCTACAAAAAATAACACTCCCTCTTAGTGGGGAATGTGTTTTGGTGTTGCACACTCTGTCACAACACCCTGTCTCTGTATTACCTCCTATCACGCTGTTGATGTCTGGCCACTATTGCCCACCAACTACTACACAACTCTGAAATGTGATGCATCTGTGCTGTTGTTGGCCTTGCTGAACTGCTGCCGACATTGCTTTTGCACTGCAACTTTGTTGTTGCTGCAACTACAACATCTGCAACTGAAAAACATCCAAAATATTGAATCAATTGTACTAAGTATGATGCACCTGTCATCTGAGTCTCTGACTGCTACTAGCTACTGCACTGTCCACTAAAGACTCTGCGCTGTTGTTGACTTTGCACTGAGCCACCAGCATTGTTGCGAACTCTGCACTGCACTCCCCAACATTTGACTGCTACTATTCTCTGCAATTGTCCCTCTAGTACTGATTGCATCAACTACCACTAATCCATCCTACTACTAAATACTATGGCCCCCCGTAGCTACGTAATGATTTGTGAGGTGGACTCCTCAAGTATCCTACCCAATCTCTGTAGCTCTTTGGGGCTACAACTCCAAGTCACCCAACCTCACTCCTGAAGGTATTTTGGAAATCATCACGAATTCTTCCTCTAATCTGGAGGACAACCTGTCGATCTCTGTTGAAGCTTCCTGCTGGTCCTGCTTCTCCTGCTTGACTTCTTCTTGAGATGACACTATGTGCTGTAATGACCGAGCTCACCACATTTGAAGCACTTGACCTTTGACATGTCCTTCTTCTTCTTCTTCTACTCCCCCTGTACCTAGCTAGGACCCTTGGGTGCAAGAGCCACATTCTCCTCCTCACTCTTCACGCCCTTACTACTGCTTCCACTGATGGTGGTCTTCAATAGAGCCCACCTCAACTCTTCCTGATGCAGATCAAACCACATTTTGTCCCATAAGGAAAGGTATCTCCTTCCATGATACTGTGGAAAAATACCTGCCAGTTCTCTGAGACACTATTTAGTGCCAATCGTATAAACTCTGTAGGTTGAGATGCTGACCCAACAACTTCCAGCTACTCTCGGACTTCTTGAATCCGAGTGAGAAAGGCATCTATGCTCTCACCATTCTACATCCTCATGCTACTCAACTTCTCTTGGAGGTACATCTTTCGCTACTCTGAAAAACTCTGAAACATCTCTAACAAGGCATCCCACCTCTCCTTGGTTGTTGCTTGTCCTAACACATGTGAGACGAGATGGTCCTAGACTCCATCCAAAATCATCCTCTTGGCCTTCACCATTTCCTTTCTGTACTCCTGCTGATCGGCATCCTAGGGTACTGCTACCACACTCTGGATAGGGTTTCCAACCATATTCATCCAGAACGAATAACATCCTTTCCTTCCAGATGACATAGTTGGAGGCACCCTCCAATCTGTCTTGGTCCTTGAGCCCAGCTGTGGCCATCTTTGATCTAGTCTAGAAAGTCCCTCTTCCTCTTCTCGACTAATGCTATTCTACTCGTACTCCCTCCTGGAATGCGTTGTTCTGCTAGCTGCTACTAACAATCTGTAACTGGGAAAATCAGAGTTCTTGACTAGAAACCCTTTGAGAGAAATCTCCCTTTGTGTGTGTGCTTTTCTCTTCCACCTGACATTGGTTCTGCTGTCGCAAAACCATCAGTGTCCAACCAAGGAATTTTCTCAGTGAAAATATGAGCTGCAACTTCTCCCTCGGATTGCTGGAATCACTAAACCGGGCAACTCGACTTTTTTGCAGCCCTACAGCAGAAAATCGAATTCCTGCCCCAGTAATTCAAACTGACTTTCTGAGCACTGCATTGCCTCTAGGAATTTCGGCCTGTTGCTCCCTCTGAGCAACGAAATTCTCTCCTTTGCTTCTGAGCTTCCCGACTAATCACTTACACTCTGATACCATGTGAAAATTTCAAATCTAAAATCCTATTGCAGCAACTGGATATTTTTCTCCTAATGCTAATTAATTTAACAATTTATTTTCTATGAAAAATACTGAATAAATCATACTACAACATTCACAAAAAAAACTGCGGAAATAAATAGCGTTGGAAACCGAGAGAATACCAGCACATACACACAAAAATGACACCACTATTTTTGGACAAATGTCCCTGGAAAAACCCAACTTGGGAAAACCGGTGAAGCAGTGAGAGTTTTTATTACTATGCAACAATGAAAATCTCAATACAATTTATGGATGCCCAACTAGAAATCCAATCAACAAGTACCTAACAAAAATAATTAGAGACAAAAATTCTCTCGCCCCATAAGCAATCTCAACACTAGCTTCTGTAGAAAACTGGTCGCCCAAACCCCAGCGTAAGCCCTTCTGTGTTGACTCTCACACGTGTGGCTTGAATTTGCCTCTAAGCAAGTCTTCTAGCCTACCCCTTCTACTAGAAGTGACTCTCTGGCCCTCTGGAATACTTTCCCAACCTTTGGACACTACATCGACCTCCTCCTCAACTAAATCGAACTATTCTGCTTCAGCTATTGTGCAATGTTTGCGATGCTTCTGCGTGGATCACTTCTGTCACTTGTTGTTGCCTCTCCATATTTGGAAAACTTCCTATGGACTCACTGTCCCTGCCCCCACTTATTGCTTCGATCTTTGAACCTTCGGCAACTGATTGTTGCTACTCTGGAATTCGATTTGCCAAGATGTAATATTCCAAATTAGCAGTCAGCTAATTGGAATATAAATTTTTGTTTAATTTTGTCTTTTCTAATGTTCAGCAAAAGTAAAGTGGGAAAGAGGGACCCACAAATAACTATGCAGCTAATTTACTTTCCTAAAGTCACTAAAGGCGAATATTGAGGCTGAAGTGGGACCCATGTGGCCACCCACTCGAATTAGACAGCATCTGAGTTGCAGCGTGGGAGAGGCAGTGCAGAGATAGGTTGGAAGAGGGGTAGCGTAGACTAGGTGGGCCCAAGGGAACATTGGAGGCTCAACTTAGATAAACGAGGGTGAGAGCAGCTCATTCCTCATTCATTCATCACCTATTTTCTATCTAATTGACTGTAGCACGCTTGAGCTGTTTAGCCAAGTTCGCAAGTGTTGTTTAGCACATAGATTTCCGAGCGGAGATCTCAACCTCTACCTTAGGGGACTTCAAGTGCCCGCTCAGGAGAGGAGTTCCATCTAGTTTCAGGAGGGGTTTTGCAGCATAGCATTCCAGGCATACACAGTCCCCTCAGGACAACGCAGAGGCCACACTGACTGTGTGTGGAATACGCAATCCAGTTGAGGAGAAGTGTTGAGAAGCCGAGAGGAAGAGCAGATTGCATCCAGAGGTTTGGAGGCGAGGTTAGCCACCTCCTACCATGGATTTGGAGCAGGATTTTAGATGCACTTTCCAGCATTCCAGCCAAAACACCGATTCACCCAACAAAACAGCACGCCAAGCCCAAAGGGGCTAATTTCCGAGGTCGAGATTTCTGGAAACCCTTGGCGGGTTTTTGTGGGACTTGTGAGTAGAGCCAGGGGTTTTAATCCCAGAATTTTCTGAGCATTGGAGCAGGCCCAACCAGCATATCATTTCCATCCAACAGCAACAGTTCCAGCACTGGCAGTGCAGAGGGAGAGCCACGCAAAGCCTAGTTTCAGCAGAATTATTGGCCGGTTTCATAGTTGATCTTCAGCTTGCCTAGAGCAGGCCCAAGTGCTACCTTTATTGGCACCTCTATTGTACTATTTCCGACCGATTTAAAAAATGGTTCACCATCTATTTCTGGCTCCAATTTGTGTGTTCTGATGTTATTTTTATTTTTCTGTAGTTTTTAGTCTTGTGTGCTTTATATTGTTGTTTTTTCCCAATTTGGGATATTACAATGATATCAGAGCTCATAGACTTGGCTTGGCATGTGGAGCAAATGGTCTATGACACCGTAGGATAGGCAGAACGTCACTTACTGAAGACAGAGGTATAGGAGTAAAGAAAGGAGGCTTGAGATTACACCAGACTAGGTAGACAACATTTTGGTGGAAGAAGAGAGAGGAAATGCACCCATGGAAGAGGAAAGAGATGATGGAAAGGAGTTTTCTCAACTCCTAAATTCAATGCAGGAGCTCACTAAGAGGATAGAGGAGATGGGGCAAAAGATTGGCGGAGATAAAAAGCAGAAGGCAATTCCAGGGGAATTCCAGATCGAAGAAGGATCCAACACTTCCCATCACCCACCTGAGCCTAACACTACGCAGCAGGTGGTGCCAAACACTCCACCTCGTTTTACCATGCCCACATTCCTGACTTTGGGAGAAGGAAGAGGGGGACCACAAGAGCCGAAGGTGGTTCACTATGGATAATACTTTGCAGAGTATCAGTCTTACGGGTTGGAGTTTGGAGGTGCTCTCACCTTCAATGAGTTTTTCCAGCTGAAAAACAACAGCAAACCCAGAGGCCAGACTAGAGGAGGAGGGTACACACAGGGCAATGACCTGCAGCATACCGTGGGCAGGCTTTTCCTTCCAAATTTCGATTGGTCATCGAAATATTCAGCCAAAGCTTGTGTGGAGAAGATGGACATTTATTTCCAGCTTAATCAGATGGCGGAGGTAGAGGCCATCAAGGTGGTTGCACTGCATCTAAAGGGAGAAGCCCTTGACTGGTAGTTCCACGGTATGACTACGCTGGGTCACTCAGGAGTGACAGCGTATGATGACTTCACCCAGAGATCAATAAAGAGGTTTGATCGGAAATATTCAGAGGATCATTTTTTTGAGCTAACCAAACTCAAGTAGACAAGGAACCCGGAGACATACATCTCTGAGTTCTTGAGACTCTCAGTGATGGTTCCAGACTTGTTCATGCCTAGGAGGATCTACATGTACATTGACGATTTAGCAGAACCTTTGCGTGGGCTAGTGAGGTCTCTTCGACTCACTACGCTACAGGACGCAGTGGGGAGAACTAGATACTTGCAGGACACTTTGCGGAGGACGAGGGCTTCCATGCCTAATAGACCAGCGTTCCAGCACAAAGGGAGGGACATGAGAGACCCATCCCTAAAGGGAACCAGGGCCGAGGGCCTTTGGATGATGATACCCGAAGGGATTTGAGACAAAGGAAGCTCTGTTTCACCTGTCAGGATCCATGGGCACCGGGTCACAGGTGTGCCAGAGGAAAGGCACATTACATTGAGGTATTCTATGACAGTGAGGGAGAAAAGGAGACATATAATGATATGGGAGAAGATGTCAGCACTGGAGCACCAGGAGAGGATCCTCCACCACCACCTCCTCCAGCAGCAAGAGGATCAACATTTGTACCTACTGGAGGGGTCCTTGCATCTTTGCGGGGAGTGCCCAAGTACCTAACATTGAGGGTCTAGGGAACAGTTCAGGGGCAGCGTGTCTCAATGCTAGTAGACAATGGGGCTACACAAAACTTCATTGATGCCCAGTTGGTGCAGAGGAGAGGCATACAGACAAAGGGATTTGATGGGTTTTCTGTGTTGGTTCCAGGGGCTAGGACCATGCAGTGCATGTGTTATGTCCCGACATTGTTAGTAACCATGGGGACATACACCATGACTAATCACTTCTTCGTGGTTGATATTCCGGACACCAACTTAGTGTTGGGAGTTCAATGGCTCATCACCCTTGGGAAGTTCACCACTGATTGGCAGACACTGGAGATGGAGTTTGTGAACAAGAAGAGTGGGAAGTAGGTGATGCTCAAGGGCATGAACACATACCCTCCTCAGACAGTTTCTGCGCATAGGATGGAGGAAGATTTTTGGAAGGAAGACATAGAGTGGGTCGTGGAGTTGAGGATTTCAGATGCAGGTGTCTTGGGCCAGCCTATGCACCCAGATGTGCAGGTTCTCCTAGACTGTTACTCTACAGTTTTTGGGGACATTCCACCAGGGAAGCCACTAGATCGGGGGTTTGAGCACACTGTTGAGATGGAGTCTAGCATTCAAGCCATGATCACCACCCCTAACAGGCATCCCAAGGCCTATAGGGATGAGATTGAGAGAGCTATTCATGAGCTCTTAGCATTGGGGAACATCAGGGCTGGCACGAGTCCATTCGCTTCTTCACTAGTTTTGGTGAAGAAGAAGGATGACATACTGCGGATGTGCATAGACTACAGGGCCCTGAACAAGAAGACCATGAAGAACCACTACTCTATTCCCATGATGGATGAGCTGAGGGGAGCGAAGTTCTCCAAGATTGATCTGAGGTCTGGGAACCACCAGATCAAGGTGAGGGACAAGGATGTCCCCAAGACTGTTTTGCTGTCACTATGGCCATTTAGAGATCTTGGTGATGCTCTTCGGGCTGACCAATGCTCTAGCTACTTTCTAGTCTTGCATGAACCACATCTTCCATGTTCAGTTGAGGAATTTTGTGTTGGTATTCTTTGACGATATCCTCATATACACCTGCACATGGGAGGAGCATTTGCAGCACATAGAGACGGTGCTCTGTATCTTGGAGGAGCAACATTTATATGCCAAGTTGTCCAAATGCAAGTTTGGTTTGACGAAGATGCTCTATTTAGGGCATATCATTGGGGTGGACGGAGTGAGATTCCATGAGGAGAAGATTAGGGCCATCAGAGATTGGTCGGAGCTGAAGAATGTGACGCATCTTCAGGGGTTTGTGGGTATTTGTACCTACTATAGGAAGTTCGTCAAAGGATTTTCGCAGCTTGCAGTACCCCTCATAGACCTTACCAAAAAGGGGGCTTTCAGTTGGACTGAGACTGCACAGAGGGCCTTTGACAGGCTGAAGGAGGTGATGAGCAACTGTCCAGTACTAGCCTTCCCAAATTTCACGCAGCCATTTGTGTTGGAGTGCGATGCTTCAGGGGAAGGGGTAGGCCCAGTACTGATGCAGGGAGGACACCCCATAGCTTTCGAGAGTCAGAAGCTATTGCCGCATGAGAGGCTATACCCCATTTACGACAAGGAGTTGCTAACATTATGCATGCGTTGGCCAAGTTTTGGAAGTATCTCGTAGGGAATAGGTTCCAGGTGAGGACAAATCACAATAGCCTTAGATTTTTCCTTGAGCAGAAGCAGCTACAGGAGAGGCAGCAGAAATGGGTCAGCAAGATCTAGGCATACGACTTTGACATCGAGTATGTCAAAGGGAAGAACAGCGTAGTAGTAGATGCATTGTCCCGAAGACCAGCTTCTCTATCCTTGATGAGCATTGACGCAGATTGGAGGGCTTAGCTGCTGCTGGAGTATTCCAAAGATCAGTTTGCATGTGAGGTACTAGATGGACAGGTGATTGATGACCGATACAGGGTTATGGATGAGGTCATTTATTACCGTGACCGGATCTTTCTGACGTCTAACTCCCCGCTGCGGAAGAAGATTTTGCATGCAGCACATGACTCACCACTCTCAGAACACCAAGGGTTCACCAAGACATACAGGGCCATCAGAGAGAGGTTCTCATGGAATGGCCTCAAAGAGGACTTACTCAAGCATATCAGGGAGTGCATAGTCTGCCAGAAGAACAAGGGGGAGTTGAAACATTTGGCGGGGTTATTGCAGCTGCCTCCCATTCGGGAGGGGAAATGGGAAAGCATTTCTATGGACTTCATCACAGGGCTTCCCACGGTACAGGACAAGGACTGCATCTTCGTGGTGGTTGACCGGTTGACGAAGTATGCCCATTTCTTTGCCATCTCATCTTGGTACACTGCTTCAAAAGTGGCTGAGCTATTTTTTAGGGACATCTTCCGACTCCATGGTCTTCCAAAGACCATAGTCATTGACAGGGACAGTCGGTTCATGGGAGGTATCTGGCAGGAGTTGTTCTGTTTGGTGGGCACACAGCTAACACCCAGCACAAGCTACCACCCACAAACTGGTGGGCAGACCGAGATAGTAAACAAGTGGCTAGAGGGCTACTTGAGGAACTATCTCACAGGGCAGCAGAAGGCTTGGCTACGTTGGCTGCACTTTGGCAATTATTGTTACAACACGACATTCCATATGTTTATCAGTATGTCGCCATTTTATGCTTTGTATGGTTATAATGCACTGACTTTTGCTGATGTGATGTTTGGAGCTAGCAAGGCCCCCAGGGCCAAAGACTGGATCCGAGAGAGCCAAGACATTCTCTGAGCTCTCAAGGATAACTTGGCAACAACCCAAAATCAGCAAAAGATGTAAATAGACAGAGGTTGCATGGAGAGGCAGTTTGAGGTGGATGACTTAGTGTACCTTCGACTTCAGCCATACAGGCAGTCCACGCTGAAGTAGAAGGGAGCTGAGAAGCTCAAGCCACGTTTTTATGGGTCGTACAGAGTGATCCAACGAGTTGGAGAAGTGGCATATGAGCTGGAATTTCCACAGGGGAGTCGGATTCACAACATTTTCCACGTCTCATGCCTGAAGAAGGCTTTGGGACAGCAGGTGACTGCAACCACGGAGCTCCCACCTACTGATGACGAGGGGAATTTGGTGCTATAGCCATAGGCCATCTTAGATACCAGGGAGAGACACTTGAGGAGCAGGGTGGTAAAGGAATATTTGAATAGGTGGAGGAACCTTCCAGATGAGGATGCCATTTGGGAGGGGGAGAAGATCCTGCAACATCCATATTTGCAGTTGCTTGAGGACAAGCAACGTTTTGGCGGGGAGGAGTGTAATATTCCAAATTAGCAGTCAGCTAATTGGAATATTAATTTTTGTTTAATTTTTCCTTTTCTAATGTTTAGTAGAAATAAAGTGGGAAACAAGGACCCACAAATAACTATACAGCTAATTTACTTTCCTAAATTCACTAAAGGTGAATATTGCGGCTAAAGTGGGACCTTTGTGGCCACCCACTCAAATTAGACAGCATCGCAGTGGCAGCGTGGGAGTGGCAGCACAGTGGCAGCACAGAGATAGGCTGGAAGAGGGGCAACGCAAACTAGGTGGTCCCAAGGGAACGTTGGAGGCTCAACTTAGAGAAAAGAGGGTGAGAGTAGCTCATTCCTCATTCATTCATCACCCATTTTATGTTTGATTGACAGTAGCACACTCGAGTTGTTTAGTTGAGTCTACAAGTGTTGTTTAGCACAGAGATTTTCGAGTGGAGATCTCAACCTCTACCTTTGGGGACTTCGAGCGCCCACTCAGGAGAAGAGTTCCATCTAGTTTCAGGAGGAGTTTTGCAACATAGCGTTCCAGGCATTCGCAGTCCCCTTAGGACAACGCAGAGGTCACACTGACTACGTGGGGAATACGTACTCCAGTTGAGGAGAAGTGTTGGGAAGTCGGGAGGAAGAGCAGATTGCATCCAGAAGTTTGGAGGGAAGGTTAGCCATCTCCTACCAGGGATTTCGAGCAAGATTTCAAAGGCACTTTCCAACATTCCAGCCAGAACATCGATTCACCTAGCAGAATAGCGTGCCAAGCCCAAAGGGGATAATTTCTGGGGTCGGTATTTTTGGAAACCTTTCAGGGGTTATTGTGGGTCTTGTGAGTAGAGCCCGGGGTTTTAATCCTGAAATTTTCTGAGCATTGGAGCAAGCCCAACCAGTAGATCATTTCCAGCCAGCAGCAACAATTCCAACACTGGCAGTGCAGAAGGAGAGCCACGCAGAGCCTAGTTTTAGCAAAATTATTGGTCAGTTTCATAGTTGATCTTCAGCCTACCTAGAGCAAGCCCAGGAGCTACCTTTCTTGGCACCTCTATTGTACTATTTCCAACGTATTAATAAAATGGTTCAGCATCTATTTCTGGCTCCAATCTGTGTGTTCTGATGTTATTTTTATTTTGTTGTATTTTTAGTCTTGTGCTTTATATTGTTGCTTGTTCCCAATTTGGGATATTACACAAGAAAATCAAACTTCCTAGTGTTCAGGTGTGTCTTCTCTAAGTGCCCATCGAATTCCTCTTATAATCAATTGTTGGAGCACCAACAGCCAAGATTAAAAATTAATCAATGGCTAGGATCATCTTGGAGTCGATCTGTGTGAATTTCTAGATGATTCTCACCTTGACTTGATTAATTATGATTAATTAGCCATATTCCCTAAGATTAGAATTAGGAAATATTTAAAAAATGGCTAATAATCTAATTAAGCCATCTATAGGTGGAATTTCCAACAAGGATTTCTGGGTTTTGGAGATCTCATGTATTTTAGCCTCTCCACCAAATTTCATGGCTACAACACATCTAATGCTACAAAAACTAACACCAATTGGGGTATACTCTCCAAAGACCAAGATAGGGGAGAAACATCTTCAACCCTATGGGTAACAGATAGGGTAGCAACATCTACGACCCTATTGTCTAGAGATCTGTCAACCCCAGGAGCCCTCCATCTCAATTCCTCACCCTAGGAGCTTAGACAAGGGGGAATAGTTGGCTCAGTGTTCTCGATCAATATTTCTCTTTGTAGATTAGAAACATATCATCGTTCTCATATCGGGTATCAACTTAATTATCATGATTGTAGTCTCCTGTTCATGCAGGAAATCAAGTCAAATATTATATTAGAACAAAGTCAATCTGTGTGAGATTCTAGATGATTCACACCTTATCTCAATTAATTCTGATTAATTAACCACATTTCCTAAGTTTAGACATAGGAACTATTTAAAAATAGGATAATAACCTAATTGAGACACTTCTAGGTGGAATTTCCAGAAACGATTTCTGGGTTATGGAGAACTCCTGTGTTTTAGCCTATCCACAAAATTTCAAGACTAACAAGCTAGTCATCCAGCAACATCGTACTCAACCTTGGTCGTGCTTAAAGTTACCTACTTCTCATCCAAAAATATCATGGTAGATCTCATACTAAGGCAACACCCAGATGTGCTCAGCTTATCAATAATGATCCCAAACAACCTCGGTACATCCATGAGGTCACATACATAAGAAGAATATCTTAGACCAAAAATTGATCGTCAGATACAAATATCTCGAAGGGTGCTCGGTGCAACTCAATTGTGTATGAAGTGGCTCAATCAGGTTTTATGAAATTCATATATATATATACGAATGGGTGTTCACATGGAACATCAATGCTTCAATCAACTATCGGTTTCCAAGTCAAGTTCAACAATGTTTCTTCATAACTTCTTCAAATTCAACCAGAATGTCCAAGGATTCACATTTACGCTTTCTTCAATAGCTTCACAATATTTTACTTTACCAACTTCAGAATGTAATTCATCATGCTATGATTATTCATTTTTAACTTCAGAGGCCATCTCCCTCTTACTTAGATCGTCAGAGGCTCATTTCTTGTCAAGAATAGATCATCAGTATATAAAACCAACATCAAAGTCATGCCTTGGAACCCTTTTGAAGTAGAGGTTTGGATCAACACATCTTCCTTGCTTCACCAGATAACTGTCAATGCAGACATACCAAGCTCAGGGAGCTTGTTTCTTTCAATGCTTTCTGCAAACATAACACTTGAACAAACCAATATTCTCAACCTTACACAAATCAATATTGTGCAATCAAATCAACTAAGTCAACTTATCAAGCTTTACATTCTAGATCAAAACTAATATCAAAATCATAAAAGAACTTTTTGGACCAAATTTCAGGTGGAGCTCACATCCAAATACCAAGTTCCAACAACTTTTTTATTTACCAAGCATTATCCAATCTAAATTTATCAAGCCATGCTTATGATCATAGCATGAATCGTTTCTGCCACTAAATATGAATGGATAAATCAAGGACAAGTCATATAACTTTAATGCATTTCTTAGTTTTTGTAGCATCGGATGTGTTCTAGCCACGAAACTTTGTGGAGAGGCTAGAATACATGAGATCTTCAGAACCCAGAAATTGTTTTTGGAAATTCCGCATAGAAGTGACTTAATTATATTATTGACCAATTTTAATGTTTCTTGAGTCTAAACTTAGGAAAACAGGTTAATCAGTCAGTATTAATTAATTTATTGTGAGAATAATCTAGAAACTCACACGAATTGATCGAGAGATGTCCTGGCAATCGATTATGTTTTAATCTTGGTCATTGGTGCTCCAACAAAGGATTATAAGAGGAGGTCGATGTGGTGATTGATAAATCACTTGTGTAGTTTGATTTCTTGGCAGATCGATTTCAAGAGTAGCAGCAGTCAATTGCCGAAGAGAGCCAAAGATTGAAGCAGAGTGGTAGGGGCAGAGACAGTGAGGCTAGAGAAAGTATTCCAGATCTAGTGAGTGCATTTGCATACGAGAAGCTGATGCAGGGACTGCGAAGTAGCTTCTAGAGGCAAGTTCGATTTGCTGAGAGGGAAAGACGTCTGCAGTTCTAGAGGTCGAGAAGGAGTCCAAGAGTGCCGGAGAAGAATTTTCGCAACCAACAGAATGAAGAACAACTTCATCAGAGACCAGTCAGAGGCCTGACATCAAGCAGGTTGCGTAGTTCAGCGTAGAGGCTAACACAGAGGATCAGAGGGCCGAGTTTCTGAAGCCATGTTGTGCTAGGGTTTTCCCATGGGGTGAGGAAATTCCTCACTATATTTTTTCCAACATTTTTCTTTGTAGGATTACCATATTTTCGCATCTAGTTGTACAAATAATTTCTCACTGCTACATAATAATAAAACCTAAAGTTGTTGCACTGGTTTTGCCGCATTGGGTTTTTCCGAGGACTTTTGTCCAAAAACAATTGTGTTAATTTTATGTGTGTGTGCTAGCATTTCTCAGCTTCCAAAGTTTTAAGTTTTCACAAATTTTATTTGTGAAGGTTGTAGTGTCTCTATTTCGATATTTGTCATAGCAAATAAATTGTTAAATTTAATTAACAATTAGGAGAAGTAATACAAGTTGCTGCAATAGGATTCCGATCTGGGAATTTTCACATGGTATCAGAGCCAAGTTGATCAACTAGAGAGCTCAAAAACGAAGGAAAGGAATTTCGTTGCTCAGCAAGGGCTGCAGGCCGAAATTCCCAGGGGCAGCGCAGTCTTTTTTCCAGGAGGTCGAGTTGCTTGAGGAAGTACGATTTTTCTGGAAGGGGCGAAAAAATTTGATCCTTCCATATCAAGTGATTCTAGAGGCAGAGGGAGAAGCTCAGTCATTTCGTTGGGAAGATATCTGGCTGGACTAACGTCGGGGTGGAAGAGAGAAGAGCACACAGAGGGAAAATTTTCCTCAGGGAACTTCTAGTCTCAAGAAGTTCGATTTTCCTTGCAGATCGGCAGTCGTTGTGAGCAAATATTCTCACTCCAGAAGGGAGTGCAAGTAGCAGAGAAGCAGTCGAGAAAAAAGGAAAGAGGAAGTTTTCGACAGTTCGTTGAGATGGCCAATGCAGGGATTCGTGACCAGGATAGGTTGGATGGAGCTTCTAACTACGTCATCTAGAAGGCAAGAATGTCTTTCCTTCTAAACGAATTTGGCCTAAAAGTCGACATTGATAATGTAGAAGCAGTTGCTCAGGATGCAGATCAGTTGAAAGAGTATAAGAAGGAATGGCGCGGGCGAAGCGGTTGATCCTGGATGGAGTTGGGGATCATATAGTATCACATATATTTGGCAAAGATATTGCCAAACAAATGTGGGATGCTCTCTCCACGTTATACCAGGGTACTTCCAAGCAACATAAGATGTACCTAAGGAGAAGCTGAGACTCATCCAGATGCAGAAAGGGGAAGGCATAGACCCCTACCTTAAAAGGATTCAGGAGGTTCAGGAACAGCTGCCAACTGTTGGGGCAGCGCCTCAACCCATGGAGCTTGTGAGATTTTCACTCAACAATGTCTCAATGAACTAATAGGTCTTTGTCTAAAGCATATTGGGAAAAGACTGTGAAAGTTTCTGAATACAAAATTACAAAAACCCTACTGCAGTATCTCGATTTACTTCTCCTACTTGTGATTTAATTATACAAGTTATTTTCAGAAATATTCAGAAAATACCGAAGAAAACACAACTAGAAGCCTACACAAATACAGATCATTTACTGAAACATTACGCACATATGACAATGACACACATGATTTTTCGGACAAATGTCCCCGGAAAAACCCAATGCGGGAAAACTGGTGCAACAGTTCTAAGGGTTTATTATTATTAAGCAGCAGTATTCTGAGTACATCTAGGGTGCGATAATCCAGCTCACCCAATAGAGAAAACCTCGACAATAAAGAAAAATGTGAGTTTTACCTCACTCTGCAAGTCCCGGCTGATCCGGATGAGTCACTGGTGAAACCCCAGCTAGCTCTGCGTATTCTCTACGGCGCCATTGTGTAAGGTTACGTGGCCCTGGCTGAGGGACTACGTCACCCTTGCTCTGCGCTGATCAGCATCTCCTGGAATTTGGTTTCAGCCCTGTCGGCTTAGAAACCTCGATCTCCAGCTAATTTCAGACTTTTCCTTGGAGGCTCTGCGCTGCCCCTGCATGGGCCTGCATCACCCTCTCTAGGGTCTGCGTCACACCCTCTAATGGTTGTGCTGCCTCCACTACCCTTGCTCTGCATGGTACTGTTGGTCCTTAGACCAATCACTGCATCTGCCCCTCACTGTTTCTCTGAATCACTCAAATCTGATCTTCGTCCAAGCACTACTTTGTTGAAAGAATTCAATCTCTTAGACTCTGTGTGTGTCCTCCAACTGACCCCAAGTCTTTCCTTTATACTTTTCTCATTGACAAATAAGTAGTCATGATATAATCTCTAATCAATGGCTAAGATTAGAAGAAGCTTGATCCACGTCACTTAGAAAGTTCTCATCACATGTGTAAATTAATTCACTTTAATTTTTCAATTTCCCTAAGTTAGACTTAGGGTCCCCATTAAAATTTAATTATTTGAATATCTTTTACACCAGATGGAATTTCTCCAAACGCTTTTTGGGTCTTGGAGATCTCATGTGTTCTAGCCCCTCCACAAAGTTTCAGAGCTAGATCACATCCAATGCTACCCCAAAATCTCAACACTCCCTCTTAGCGAGGAGTGTGCTCTAGCAATACTTCACCACTGATGCATCACCATAATCTCTGGCATCAGTCTCCGCGCTGTTGATGCTTGGCCTACTGCCCTTCATCCACTGCGCTGTTGCTCTCTGTACTGCTGCCCATGTCACTGCCACTAACATTACCACATCTGTACTGCAGCTCTCTCTCAAATTGTTGCATCATGCTGCCTATAGTTCTGCCACTGCTAACTACTGCACTGCAACTCAATTGCTGAGAAGTAATAAACTGAAGGACAATTACCCAACAACTGACAAACAAGTCAGTCTGGCTGCATCTCATCACTGAAGCACCCTATGTTGTTGCTCTGCGCTGTCTCTTTGAAGCATTGCATTGTCTGCTGCTCTACACTGCCTCTGCGTTGCTGCTTCCATGTTGTTGCTACCTCTCCTTTGCGCTGCTCTAGACTTCAGTTTCCCAGCTCTGCCTCTGCTTCTCCATGATCTTCTGCATCCACTGACTCCATTCATCCTGCTACTGTCTTAAGGCTCCCGTAGCTCGTATGTGATCCAAGAGTTTGGGCACCTCAAGGATCCTGCCTTCACCATTTGTAGCTTCTCTACAAATCTATATCGCCCCACCCACTATCCCCTTTCGCTGTTGCTGCCTTGGAATCTGAAGCTTTCTTGTCCTTCCGCTTAGGATAAGTGTTGGCAAAGTGTCCAAGTTCACCACATCTGAAACACCAGACCTTGGATAGGTCCTTCTTCTTCTTCCCTTGCTGCCGCCGTCCCTTAGATGCTAGGGCTGCATCTTCCTCCTTCTTCTTTACCTTCACACCTTCGCTGTTGAATTCCCTCTTAGTCACCCTCCGGATCTCCTCCTATCGAAGGATTGCCCGCATGTCACCCCAATTTGGGAGTTGTGTTATGCCCAAGATGCTTTGGACTAAGGTCTCCTACTCATCAACGATTGCATTCAAGGCAGTCCTCACCATGAGCCCATCATCTGGAGAAGCCCCCATGGCAATCAGTTGATCTCGAATAGTCTGCAATCTGAAGAGGAAGGGATTGATCTCCTCTCCCATGTGCATCTAGAACATCCGCATCTGGTTCTCTAGAAGCATCTTCCATTGGATGGAGCTTCCTTGATACAGCGTGGTCAGAGTTGTCCACACCTCATTTACCGTCTTCTTCTCAGCAATGTGTGGGACCACGTGATCCTTTGCTCCATCCATGATCAAAGGCTTAGCCTACACCTGATTTTCGTTGAATTTCTTCAGAGCATCCACATCGGTCGACACAAATAGGACATTTTTCGCATGGTCTCTAATACTGTACTCCTCCAGCACATTCAGGATTCTACCTTTCCAGATCGCAAAGTTAGACACATTGTCTAACCTATCCTGATTTGTCAGTCCGTATGGGGCCATCTCTGCTCAAATGGTTGAAACAGGTCCTCTTCTCCCTTCTACTGCGGCTGCACTCAAGAGAAGATCGGATCTAGGTTTCTTCATGATAGAAACCCTCTAGAGAAACTGCTCCCTCTAACAACTGATTACCCTCCTAGAAATCCTCTGCCAATTCTGTCGAATCATCCCTCTATGATCACCTCCTGATCGAATCTCAGATTTATTGGAAAAAATATGCTGAGGGATTGTTTCCCTTTACTTTGTCACCTTTGCTTGGCACTGTTCTGAACCGATAGAACCGATGCCCCACCAGCAACTTCGATGATCAGAAGCTGAACTTCCAACCCTGGCACCGGCTCAATGTCTCTCCAACTCAGACAACATCACCCTTTAGGGCCTGCGTCAGCCCAGCGTGAGCCTGACAGACTCTGCGTCAGACTCTGCGTCCATTCTGTAATATCCCGTTTCGGGGATATCTCTAAAACACAAACAAACTCCAACCAGAGATGGACTGGGAGGGCGTTTACCAGATATTTCACCTCTGTGAAGAGAGTGAGATCTGGAGGCTACCTAGCCCTTTCCAAACTCTGTCTAAGAGTATGAAATAAACACACCAAGTGGTATAGAACTAGAATGCTCGAAAATACATGAAGATAACAGTAAAGCAGACATACAATAGCATAGATAGAATGTACGGCAAATCATCCAGAAATATAGAGAGAGAATGCTAAGCCATTTTATTATACTGAGAAATATAATGAAGTACAATAGGTGATCAGAGTGATGGCACCTAATCTTGCTCAAGGCAAGTGAAGAAATACTCTTAGAATATCAAGAAATGGCTGCTCTCTAAACTGCGTCCCAGCTGTTGGAAAACTGCCGTGTAGCTGCTACTGCTGAACTAAACTGATGACTTGGGGCTGATTCCCTTGCCGGAATGAGCTAAAAATCTGGAATCCACCTCTACTCATCAACCACAACAAAACCCAGAAATCATATTTGAAATGGATGACCCCCGAAAATCACCCCCTTGCAGAATCACGCTGCCCTCCAAGGCTCTACGCAAAGGCTGAATAGGAGCAACTGAAATATGGCCTCAAACTCCACCGAAATCCTCCCAAATGCAAAGGCTGATCCTCTGCTTGATCTCCAGGCTCAAACCCCTGCAAGAAACTTAATCCGGAGCTCCTCCTGAATGGACTGTGTCCTCCCTCTCAATGACTGCGCAGTCTCTGAATGCACAGCTCCTCAACAAAACCCAAACACCAATCCTCCCACAAAATGCTGAAGAAACTACCTTGCCCGAGCAGGCACTCGAAATCCCCCAGGGCTAAGGGCGAGATCTCCGATCGGAGACACTCAATGCACTAAACAGTGCTGCAGACAGGCTAAACAGCCAGCGTGCTCAAGAAGTCAAAACGACCAGCTCAATATCATCAACAATGAATGATCAAAATGAGTAGACTCTCCCCTCTATATAGCATGAGCCCCTCTCAACCCTAAGGCTCACCTCCTCCAACGTTGCCACGTGCTCCCTCTTGGCCTACGCAGTCCCTCCATGTGTCTACGTGGGTCCCCTCTCTGCGTGGTCTCTTGGCCCCCATGGCTCACTTAAGTTACAGCGTTGTGCTACTAGGGAGTGAAATTTTATTTCTAAAGTGAGTTATGTCTTCTTTACTCACCTTTTTATTTATGAATAAACTATAGACGGAAAAATTGAGCAAAATTGAATATTCCAATTAGCCATAGCTAATTAGGAATATTACACATTCTGCTGGGTCTGCGTCCCTCCTGGTGCTGCAGTACCTTCTCCTAGATCTGTGTTGCTTTAGCTGCCCTTCCTGCAACAAAAATATTCAGCCTCTTGTTGATGGCTTCAGCTTGATCTGCAATCGCTTTGACACCATGTGAAAATTTCTAAATACAAAATTATAGAAACCCTACTGCAATATCTCGATTTACTTCTCCTACTTGTGATTTAATTATAAAAGTTATTTTCAGAAATATTCAGAAAATATCGAAGTAAACACAACTAGCAGCCTACACAAATACAGATCAGTTACTGAAACATTACGCACATATGACAAAGGACACACATGATTTTTTGGACAAATGTCCCTGGAAAACCCAATGCGGGAAAACCAATGCAACAATTCTAAGGGTTTATTATTATTAAGAAGCAGTATTCTGAGTACATCTAGGGTGCGATAATCCGGCTCACCCAACAGAGAAAACCTATGCAACAGAGAAAAATGTGAATTTTACCTCACTCTGCAAGTCCCAGCTGATTCAGATGAGAGTCAGAGTGCGCTCCACATGGAAAGGCCTCAAGGGAGATGCGTTGAGGTATTTGCGGGGTTGTGAGGCTTCTCAAAGGAACAAGGGAGAGTTGACCCACCCAACCAGGTTGTTGCAGCCAGTTCCCATTCTTGAGGGGAAATGGGAAAGTATCTCCATGGTTTTTATCACGGGGCTTCCCATGGTGCAGGGCAGAGATTGTATATATGTGGTGGTGGATCGGTTGACCAAATATGCACATTTATTTGCCAATCTAGCTTGGTATTCTGCTTCACAAGTAGAAGAGTTGTTTTTCAAGGAGGTATTTCGCTTGCATGGTCTTCCCAAGACCATGGTCGGTGACAGAGATAGTCGTTTTATGGGGGCATTCTGGCAGGAGCTTTTCAAGTTAGTGGGAACTGAGCTCACCCTCGGTATTAGTTACCACCCGTGGATAGACATTCAAACCGAGAGGGTCAACAAATGGCTGGAGGGCTATCTGTGAAACTACGTGATTGGATAGCAGAGAGCATGGATTCGGTGGTATTATTTGGGCGACAATTGCTACAACACCACCCACCACATGTCCATTAGTATGTCACCTTTTTGTGCCTTGTATGGTTATGATGCTTTATCTTTTGCTGACATTGCTTTTGGAGACAACTGGGCCCCAAAGGTCAAAGATTGGATCCAAGACAGCCAAGATATCCTCAAGGCTCTCAAGGATAACTTATTGCGGCCCAGAACCAGCAAAAAGTGTACACAGACAGGCACATGATTAAGAGGCAGTTTGAGGAGGGGGACTTGGTCTTCCTGCGGCTACATCCATATTGTCAGTCCACACTGAAACAGAAGGGGGTCGAGAAGCTACAAACCAGTTTTTATGGGCTATACCAGGTGATCAGGAGATTAGGAGAGGTGGCCTATGAGCTAGAGCTTCCACCAGGAAGCAAGATCCATAATGTCTTTCATGTCTCATGCCTAAAAAAGGTATTGGGGCAGCAAGTGACAACAACCATAGAGTTACCTCTGCTAGATAATAAGGGGCATTTGGTTTTAGAGCCAGAGGCCATTTTGGAGACTAGAGAAAGGAAGTTGAGGAGCAGAACCATCAAGGAGTATTTGGTACACTGGAGAAATTTACCGGATGAAGATGCCACTTGGGAGGGTGAGCACATACTTCAACATCTAGCATTGCAGTTTCTTGGGGACAAGCAACAGTTGGGAGGGGAGGACTGTAATGTCCCTTCCTAGAATAATTTCCCATGAATTTACTTTCACAATTTTGGAAATTTTTCTTATAATGGGACGCACGAAATATTGGACCTTAGGAGATGGGGCCGGAAATATTTTTGTTGGTAGAATGTGGGGGCCACAACCACATGAAGTATGCACTTCGTTAGAGGGAAATTCAATTTTCTAAGGTAGGAGGTCGAAATGATAGACGGAGGGGCCCACAAGGGATGGAAACTCAAAAATTATAAATAGAAGGGTCCTAGTAGCTATTGGGGTCTTTTATCAATCACACATTTCTCTTGTTGCTTAAGCTGCTTAGCCGAGTCACAGTGTTGTTCAGCGCAGAGCTTTCCAAGGGGATACCTCACCCTTCTTTTGGTGGATTACGAGTGCCACCCTAGGGCTGTGAGATTATACCAATTTGGAGGGGAGATCAGAGTAGTTCAGAGCACATTGTACAACCTTTCTCTCAGCCAGTTCATACTTTAGGAGGACGCAGTAGAGGACCACGTACTACCCATTTCAGCTATCTTCCAAGTGGTGTTTGCCGGGAGAAATTTTGCATAGTGGCTCCAGGGGAAAACCAAGCTAGTTGAGGAGTTTGGGGGAAGGAGATTGTTGTTTGGAGGAAGAACGAAATTCATTGACCAGGGCATGCGCAATAGTCATTTTCTGGGCACACGTGGGAGATTGGGGGAAGTGTTTGGGAGCTGGATTTTTCCGGGAGAATTGGAGAGATATTTGGGGAGGTGAAATTCAACATTTTGGAGTTATTGCAGGTGTTTTTTAGGGACATTGTAGACAGGCCGTATTTTCTAGCTAGTTGGGGAGGACGGGGTAATTGGGGTCAATTTTTCGAAGGTCAGAACCAGACCAAACCCTTTCTGGGTTTTGGTGGCTAATTTGAGAGGAGCTTGGGGAAATTTTGCAAAATTTTTTGAGCACCGTAGGTGGGCCTTTCAGCGGTATATTTCCAGCAGACAATGTAGTTTTCTAGGGCGACACAAGGCATCTTGGGAGCAGCTCACTCTCTCATCCGGGCATTCTATTTTCTCACCTGGGTCTTGTCAAGCTTGCCATTGAGGCAAGCCCAGGTTCATTTTTTATATACCATTGTACTCTTGCTCCATATATTTAATAAAATGGCTCAGCTGGATGGCATTTTTGGAGTTTCCATGGGTGTTCACTGATTTTTTTGAATTTTGTGCTTGCATGTATTTTTGCTTAGCATATCACTGTTTTTCCTAATTAGGAACATTACACATTGCATGTTCTTTTTGCATAGATAACATCATCATATCATGTTCCCATGCTAGAATAGTTTCATTTAGATTAGACTTGCACTTAAAATAGATTTACTTTCATATATGGATTCATTATTTGATGAAAAACATGTGCGATAAAATTATGCCCATTGCACATGCTACCAATAGTTGTATTATGATGTGTGAGATACAGGTTTGCGTCCCAAGAGATTGCTAGAGTTCTCGCGAACTGCTCATTTGCGCACATGGATCATGCACTCGACGGTGAGCTCGTGTCCGAGTTAGAGCCAAATGTAACCAATCGAGAGTGGGGTACCCCTAGGAGAATTTTTCTCCTAATCATCTTCTTCCATCTGACAACTATCAATCCCTGACAACCACCTTGTAGCCAATGTGATTTGCCATTTTATCTTCACCACTTACATCAGCCATATTTCCTCAACCATTTGTCAAGAGCACATGTTAGAAGGTAGACAATCTTATCCAAAAGGTATGTTATTCACTGTGAAATCGGGTTCTTATGCTTGTTTTTCATTTGGGCATTTGGCATGGATTATTGGGTGAATTGGAAGAAGGAAGGGTTTTGACCATTTGTGATATTCCGAATAGGAAATAGACAGCAATATAAAGCAACATAAAGAAATAACTACAACAAATAGAGAGATAGCATGAAAACACTACAAATATGGAGAAATGCTGAGCCATTTTATTATAATCTAAAAGATAACAATGGGTACAAAGGTGATGAGAATGATGGCACCTTGGCTTGCTCAAGGCAAGCTAGAAATACTCTCAGAATCTGCCAATGAATTCTTGCTCTCTCTATGACTGCGTAACTCCTGAAGCTGCTGTCGGAACTGCTGCTACTGCTGGAATGGAGCTGCTCTTTGAGGTTGTTCCCCTGCTCAGAAAAATATGAAACTCAAACTATAAGCTCTCCTCCAATAACTCAGAAAAACCCAGGAAGGAATCCCGGAATGGCTGACCCTGGAATTTGACCTCACTTGGAAAATCACGCACTCCAGGTGAGTACGTTGGCCCTGAACTGATAGACTGCAAATGATGGCCTCATCCTACTGCAAAAGATGATTTATGAAGGGCTGATACCTTCGCAATACTCCCAGGATGAAATCCTTGATCTCCCTTCTCTCCCAGTACTGCCTCCTTCCAAGACTGCGTGATCCATAAGTGTGACTGCGCTTCCTCAGTGATTATGTGCTCCTGGCTGAAAAGCGCTGAGTGATATGCCCTGAAAAACAATGGTGGATCTCCTCAATTGAGCGGGCACTCGAAGTCCCTCGAGGCTGAGGTTGGGATCTCTGCTCGAAGACCCGTGTGTTGAACAACACTTGCAGACTTCGCTAAACAGCAAAAGCGTGCTCAATGTCTAAAGACAAAAAATCAGAAGATGCATAATAGAATGACTAAATGGTGAGCCTCCCTCCCTTTTATGCTTGAGATCCTAGCTCTCCCTTGGGCCCCACTCAACTGCATTGTCCCTCCTTGGCCATGTTGTTCCTACCACTGCGATGTCCTGGCCCACGCTGCCACTGCGCTGCTTGGCCTACGCTGCCACTGCGCTGCCAGGCCCACGCTGCCTCCACGTTTCCCTTTTGCTGCGCCGTCACTTGGCTCTCCTAGGCCCCATGTGCCAACTAAATTTGCCTAAGTGACTTTAGGGAATTATTATCTCCTAAGTGTGGGTTATGGGTCCCATCACCCCCTTTATTAACTAACTAACATTAGAAAGGAAAAATCTGAAAAAAATTAATATTGCCAATTAGCTGCTGCTAATTGGGAATATTACAGTCCTCCCCGCCAAAATGTTGCTTGTCCTCAAGCAACTACAAAGACGGATGCTGCAAAATCTTCTCACTCTCCCAAGTGGCATCCTCATCCGGCAAATTCCTCCACCTCACCAAGTACTCCCTAACTGTCCTGCTCCGTAGTTGTCTCTCGCTGGTGTCTATGATGGCTTCTGGCTGTAACACCAAATGCCTCTCATCATTTGTAGGTGGAAGCTCCTCTGTTGCAATCACCTGCTGCCCCAATGCCTTTTTCAGGCATGATACATGGAAGATGTTGTGGATCCTGCTGCTTGTGGGTAGATCCAACTCATACACAACCTCCCCTATCCTGCGGATCACCCTGTAAGGCCCATAGAAGCAGGGCTTGAGCTTCTTGACCCCCTTCTATTTCAGCATGGACTGCCGGACTGCTGATATGGCTGAAGTCGTAGGTAGACTAAGTCCCCTACCTCAAATTGCCTCTCTACCTGTCCTATGCCGGCATACAGCTTCTGCTGGTTCTGTGCTGTGGCTAAGTTATCCTTAAGAGCTCAGAGTATATCCTGACTCTCTTGGATCCAATCCTTGGCCCTGGGGGCCTTGCTAGCTCCAAACATAACATCAACAAAATTCAGAGCATGATATCAATACAAAGCATAAAATGGAGACATACCGATAGACATGTGGAAAGTGGTGTTGTAACAGTATTTTCCCAAATGCAGCCAACGCAGCCATGCCTTCTGCTGCACTTTGACATAGTTTCGCAAGTAGCCTTCCAACCACTTGTTCACTATCTCTGTCTGCTCGTCCATTTGAGGGTGATAGATGGTACTCAGAGTCAACTCTGTACCCACCAAACAAAAGTGCTCCTGCCAAAACCCGCCCATGAAATGACTGTCCCTGTCACTGACTATGGTCTTCAGAAGACCATTCAATCTGAAAATATCCCAGAAGAACAGCTCTGCCACCTGTGCAGCTGTGTACCATGCAGATATGGCGAAGAAGTGAGTATACTTTGTCAGTCGATCAACGACTACAAAGATGCAGTCCTTGCCCTGCACTGTGGGAAACCCAGTGATGTAGTCCATCGAAATGGTTCCCACTTTCCTTCCAGAATGGGAAGCGGCTGTAGTAATCTGGCTGGGTGGCTCATCTCCACCTTGTTCCTCTAACATACCTCACACTCCCTGACATGCCGAAGTACGTCCTCCTTAAGGCCTCTCCAAGAGAACCTCTCCCTGATAGCCCTATAGGTCTTCGTGAATCCCTAATGGCCCGACAATGCTGAGTCATGGGAGGCACGTGGTATCTTCTCCTTGAGCTGAGAACCCCCAGTCAAGAAGTTCCTATCCCTGAAGTAAATAACCTCGTCCATCACCTTGTACCAGTCATCTGTGACCTAGCCATCTAGCACCTCACAGGAAAAATAGTCCTTGGAGTACTCCACCAATAGCTGAGCCCTTCATTCTGTGTCTATGATCATCAAGAACAATGCTGCTAGTCTGCGAGATAGAGCATCGGCCACCACGTTGTTCTTCCCTTTGACATACTCAATGTCAAAGTCATATGCTTGTATCTTACTGACCCACTTCTGCTGCCTCTCCTACAACTTCTTCTACTTTAGGAAGATCTAGAGGCTGTTGTGGTCAGTCCTCACCCGAAACCTGCTGCCCACCAAGTACTGCTGGAACTTGGCCAGTGCATTCATAATGGCCAACATCTCCTTGTCGTATATAGGACACAACCTCTCATGCGGCAACAACTTTCTTCTCTCAAAAACTATGGGGTGGCCTCCCTTCATCAAAACTGCGCCCACTCCCTCTCCTAAAGCATCACACTCCAAGATGAAGGGCTGCGTGAAATCCAACAAAGCCAATATTGGGCAGCTACTCATCACCTCCTTGAGCCTGTCAAAGGCTCTTTGCGTTGTATTCGTCCAACTGAATGCCCCCTTTTGGTGAGATCTGTGAGGGGTGTAGCAAGCTGGGAAAATCCCTTAACGAACTTCCAGTAGTAGGTGCAGATGCCTACAAACCCCGAAGTTCTGTCACGTTCCTCGACTCTGGCAATTCCCAGACGGCTCAGATATTCTCTTCGTGGACCCTCACTCCGTCCACACCAATGATATGCCACAAATAGAGCATCTTTGTCAACCCAAACTCGCACTTGGAGAGCTTAACGTAGAAATATTGCCCCTCCAAGATACGCAGTACAGCGTCAATGTGCTGCAAGTGATCCTCCCAAGTGCGGTTGTATCTAAGGATATCATCAAAGAATACCAGCACGAACTTCCTCAACTGACCACGGAAGATGTGGTTCATACAAGACTGGAAGGTGGCCGGTACATTGGTTAGCCTGAAGGGCATCACCAAAAACTCAAAATGGTCGTAATGACATTTGAAGGCAGTCTTGGGGACATCCTGGTCCCTAACTTATATCTAATGGTAGCCCGACCTCAGATCAATCTTCAAGAAGAATTTTGATCCCCTTATCTCATCCATCAACTCGTCAATCCGCGGAATGGGGCATCGGTTCTTCATCGTTTTCTCGTTGAGAGCCCGGTAGTCGATGCACATCCTTAGTGTGCCATCCTTCTTCTTCACCAATACAACAGAAGAAGCAAATGGGCTAGTACTGGGTCGGATGTGTCCCAGTGCAAAGACCTCGTGAATGGCTCTCTTAATCACATCCTTGTAAGCTTTGGGATGCCTATAGGGTGTGGTGATCACAGACTAAATACCCTGCTCAAGCTCAATGGTGTGCTCAAATCCTCGATCCGGTGGCTGTCCTGGAGGTATATCCCCAAAAACCGTAGCATACTTGTCCAAAATCGATTGCACATCTGGGTGAACTTCCTGCCCTGTGGCCCCTGCCTCTGAAATACACAACTCCACTGCCCACTCTATATCTCCCTTACGAAATTCTGCCTCCATCCGGTGTGCTGAAACTGTTTGTGAAGGATACGTGTGCATGCCTCGAATCATCACATGCTTACCACTCTTCTTTTCCGTCCACTCCATCTCCAAAGTCTCCCAGTCTGTGGTGACCTTCCGCAACATGATCAACCACTACACTCCTAGCACCACGTTGGTGTCTAGAATGTCGACCACAAAAAAATGATCTGTCATCGTATAAGTCCCCATGGTCACAGCTAATGCCGGAACGTATCTAGCACACTGCATAGTTTTGGCACTCGGTACCAGTACTAAGAAGCCATCAAAGCTCTCCATCTGTATTCCCCTCCTCTCTACTAGTTGGGCATCAATAAAGTTGTGAGTGGCCTCGCTGTCGACTAGAACTGAAACACGTTGTCCTTGCACGGTGCCACGGACATGCAGTGTCAAATAATTCGAAACCCCTTGCAAAGATGCAAGGACTCCTCTTGTGGGTGCAAACGCTGCTCGTCCTGCTCCTGGGGGAGGAGGTGGTGGATGATCCCCTCTCTGCACTACAGTGCTGGCCTCTGTCTCTATCCCCTCATAAGCATATTCTTCCCCTTCACTATCGGAGAAGACCTCCATGTAATGTGCCTTTCTCGTGGCACATTGATGACCCGGTGCCCATGGCTCCTGGCATGTGAAGCATAGCTTCCTCCGTCTTAAGTCTCTTCGGGTATCATCATCCAAATTCCCCTGGCCTTGGTTCCCCTTTGGAGGTGGAACTCTCATGTCCTTCCCCTTCAGCTGAAATGTTGGTCTGTGGGGGAAGGGAGCTCTGGTCCTGGGCAAAGCATCCTGCAAATCTCTGGTCCTCCCGACTGCATCCTGAAGTGTAGCAGGCCTCGTGGATCTGACTAGCCCACGCAGAGGTTCTGCCAACCCTTCAATGAACATGTAAATCCTCCTAGCTGAGGACAAGTCGGGCACCATCACTGAAAGCCTCAAGAACTCAGAAATGTAAGTTTTCGGGTTCCTAGTCTGCTTGAGCTTCGTCAGCTCAATAAAATGCTCTTCCGGATCTTTTCGGTCAAACCGCTCCACCAATATCTGTGTAAACTCTGCATACAATGTCACTGTCGAGTGACCCAGCATGGCCATCCCATGGAACCACCAATGATGGGCCTCTCCCTCAAGGTGCAGCGCTGCCACCTTGATGGCCTCTCCCTCTGCCATCTGATTAAGATGGAAATAAATGTCAAGCTTCTCCACCCAAGCTTTCACTGAACATTTAGAGGACGCGTCAAATGTTGGCAAGAAAAACATGCCCACGATATGTTGCAACTCACCTCCCTGCATGTACCCACCACCTCTGTTATGGTTGCAGGATCTGTTGTCCTTCTTGAGCTGGCAAAAATTATGGAAAGTGAGAGCTTCACCAAACTCTCGCCCATAGGACTGATACTCTGCAAAATAATCCCCCAAATGAACCACATCTGACTCTTGAGGTCCTCCCATCTCGGTGCCTGAAGTCAGAAATGTGGGCATCGTGGAACGTGGGGGAGTGAGTGGTACTACTTGTTGCACTGTGATCTGCTCCTGAGCGTGATGATAAGTGCTAGATCACTCAGCGATGTGAAAACCCCTTGGGGTTTCCCGTTGTCTGCTATCCACGAAAAACTTCTGACCCATCTCCTCTATCCTCCTTGAGAGCTCCTGCACAGATTTCAGGAGGAGATTCCCGAACTCCTTCCCTTCATCTCTTTCCTTCGCCATAGGTTCTTCCTCCCCTGCGTTCACCACTGGAACGCAGTCCCCTTTTCCAAAAGTGGCCTCGAGACTCCACTCTCGGCTCCTGTACCTTCTTCCCCGGTAAGTGATATATGGTTTTCCTCCCGGTGTCATAGATTGATCTCCTCCACAGGCTGAGCCAAGTCTATGAGCTCTGATACCACTGTAATATTCTGAATAGGAAATAGACAGCAATATAAAGCAACATAAACAAATAACTACAGCAGATAGAGAGAGATCATGAAAACAATGCAAATATGGAGAAACGACGATCCATTTTATTATAATCTGAAAGATAACAATGGGTAAAAAGGTGATTTGAATGATGGCACCTTGGCTTGCTCAAGGCAAGATGGAAATACGCTCAGAATCTCCCAATGAATGGTTGCTCTCTCTATGACTGCGTAACTCCTGAAGTTGTTGTTGCTGCTGCTGCTTTCGGAACTACTGCTACTGCTAGAATGGACCTGCTCTTTAGGGCTGTTCCACTGCTCAAAAAAATATGAAACTCGAACTATAAGCTCTCCCCCAATAACCTAGAAAAACCCAGGAAGGAATCCTGGAATGGCTGACCCCGAAATTTGACCTCCCTTGGAAAATCATGCACTCCAGCTGAGTACATTGGCCCTGAACTGGTAGAATGCAAATGATGGCCTCCTCCTACTGCAAAAGATGATTTGTGAAGGGCTGATCCCTTCACAATACTCCCGGGCTTAAATCCCTGATCTCCCTTCTCTCCCAGTACTGCCTCCTCTTAAGACTGCGTAATCCCTGAGTGTGACTACGCTACCTTAGTGACTGCGTGCTCCTGGCTGAAGAGTGTTGAGTGATATGCCCTGAAAAACAATGGTGGATATCCTCACCTGAGCGGGCACTCAAAGTCCCACGACGCTGAGGTTGGGATCTCCGCTCGGAGACACCCATGTGCTCACTGCTAAACAACACTTGCAGACTTCACTAAACAGCAAAAGCGTGCTCAATGTCTAAAGACAGAAAATTAGAAGATGCATAATAGAATGACCGAATGGTGAGCATCCTCTCCCTTTTATGCTTGAGAGCCTAGCTCTCCCTTGGGCCCCACTCAACTGTGTTGTCCCTCCTTGGCCACACTGTCCCTACCACTGCATTGTCCTGGCCCACGCTACCACTGCGCTGCCTGGCCCACGCTGCCTCCATGCTGTCCCTTTCCTTGCGCTATCACTTGGCTCTCCTGGGCCCCATGCTGCCAACTAAATTTGCCTAAGTGACTTTAGGGAATTATTATCACCTAAGTGTGGGTTATGGGTCCCATCACCCCATTTATTGACTGACTAACATTAGAAAGGCAAAATCTAAACAAAATTAATATTGCCAATTAGTTGCTGCTAATTGGGAATATTACACCATTGTTTTGTTCCCTTACCTTAAATGGGGACTTAATCTTTAGTCCTAGTCTAGTGGGACCTCACCTAATGGCCCATGGCTTTAGGAAAGACCCTACTTGGAAAACCCTGATTGAGATAGTGTGGTCTTGTTTTCCCCATTCCATACTTATCACTTCCCTCCATACATTACGAGCCCTATACTCTATCTCCCATCTCTGAGTCCACATGACCATGGTCCCACTGGGTTCTAGCACACCCCCTCCCCTTGTCCACATATTTGGGTTGAACCTGGAAACTTTTCCCTGGGAGGTTGATGCAACTAAAATAAAAGTAAAATGCATATCATGGCCACAAGCAAGAAACAAAAGAAAGATAAAATTATAAAATTCAAAAGATGGTTGGGACATCGACTTAGCGCGTGGGAAAAAGCCAAGCATGAGCTCTACCCCTTATCGTTATGGCCATCACCTAGTTCCTAGGGCCAATGTTTCCATGTGACATCATAAAAGAAACCCTTGCATGTCCCAACCCTTGGTGGGTGATGAACTGCCACACCAGTAAGGGCATAACCACTACTACACATCCTTCACAACATACTCTCATTTCCTAGAGCTTCAAATAGTAATACAAAGAAAAATCAAGAAAAGGAAAAAGGCGATAAGAGGGGTGGAAAAACAAAGGCCGGGGTAACTCATGCATCCATGATTGCTCCCTCCTCGCATCTGTACGCCTAGAATGTGGATTTCCTCATCATTGCTACCCCTTTGACCATGGAATTTGGCCTTGAGACCCCTTTATTCCCCCTCCATTCCATTATTATTCACATGCCACCTATTGATTTAAGGATGTAACGGGGACCTGTCTTTCGCCTTAGGGGATGGTAACACCTAATAAGATCATCCATTAGCCACTTCTACCTAGGGAGGTAACACTATTACATGATTAAACCCCCAAATTTGGAAAGGAAACCCCGTATGAAGTGTCAATTTGTCCTTGACTAACAAGATTGGTCCACTTAGATGCACTAATGATTATTGTACCTAATGGTGAAGATGCAGCATTGGAAATTGTGTGTGATGGGTAGGTGGTTTTCATCATGGGTTGGGAAACTTAACTAGGGCCCAAGTCCACTAGAGGAGCATTATGACACCCTACAGTTGAAGCATTGAGAGCAATGGGACTTTTGCTACTTGCAGAGCATCATTCCATTCCATGGACATTTATAGCACCAGTAGCAGTCCACACTTTGCCCCACATTATTCATGATATGATGCGCTTGGACCAGCATGCCCCAACCGACTTAGCAGTGATCACATTGTTTGGCAGTTGATCCAAGGCCCAAATGAGATTTGTATCACCCTTTGAGACATCGGAAGGCTAGCACCATCCTCAGAGCCCTCAACGTTGGAGAAAAATTAGGCTATTCCATCACCAATAGACCCATGAGACCCATTTTGTGTCCCAAATACAAAACAAGGGTCTACACAATAAATTGCATGGAGATTTAGTGGCCAAACCCTATATCATGAGTTTTGGAGCCCTCTACACTAACTTTGGCATTGTAGGAGTCAAATGCATGCCCTAGAAGGGCCTACACATGCATGATGTCATCATTTCAGCCTCTTTGTGGGTTAATTTTTATGTTTACACATTGGCTACTAGGTCAGCATGTGACCTAGAGAGATTTTTCACATTACATTATTACTTAGGAGGGGCTTCTTGCTCTAATTTGACTTAGTAGGACTTAGATAAATAAGATATCACTCATTTTTTATCAATCATCATTAAAATTGTGAATTTCAGACCTCTTAGAGAATTCGCACTTGCTTCTTGTGGGCGATTTTGGAGATATTTGGATGCATTTTGATGTATGGAAGCTGATTTTTACATTATTTGGAGCTATTTCTTTGTAATATTCCCAATTAGCCTTGCTAATTGGAATATTGCATTTTTGCTTTATTTTGCCGCTTTAGATAGAAATAATAAATAAAGTGAGAAATAAGAGGGGTCACCTCACTTTAGTCACCTCACTTTATAATAAAGTGTTCTTCTTCCTAGTAGATTGACGTTGTAACTTAGAGAGGGGGCCTTGGGGGTCCACGTGGATATGATGGGGGAGGCATCAGGCTAACCCAAGGTAAACTGCGCAGATCCAGGGAGAGTTAAGTTTTGGAGGGAGTTTGATGTTATAAAAGGAGAGGCTCTCACCTCATTTGATTCATTCATGATTTGATATTATTATTGATAGGCATTTTAAAGCAAGTAATGCACGCCGGCCACGCAGCCTAGGTTGTTTAGTCGGTGCAACGACGCGGCTGGTCTCGTGTCTCGGTCGGTCCGCCCCTTAGCCTCGGGGGACTTCGAGTGCCGGCCCTGGTAAGGTTTTCTGGTTTCACCCTTAGCTTCGGGGGACTTCGAGTGCCCGCCCTAGTAAGGTTTGTCTGAGTTCTATCTTGCAGTTCCAGTAGACGGAAGCGACGCGGCAATTTTACCGGAAGCAAATGCGAGGGAGAAAGCCCTCTGAAATGGGCACGCGAGTTCGGTGAGGAGAGAATGACGTCTCATCGGGGAGTGAGGAGACGCGGTTTTTTATTCGGGAAGGTGAGTGTCCTAGGAAGGACGCAGACCAGTTTTGCCGGTTCGCGAGAAACCGCGCTCGATGAGGGAGGAGGGCATTGTCAAATGCGGAAGGAGAATGTTTGTCCATTTCGAAGGAAGGGTTGCGAATCACAGAGGCCTATTGTTAGATCCAATCTTGGAAAGGGTAGATCTGAGCAGCCACTTGCAGATCCAGTCTTGTATCTTGCAGATCTGGAGGTTTAGCCCTAGATCCATCTTGGGGAGTTGCAGATCTAAGGAAATATTGGCAGATCTAGTCAGATCTGAAGGGTTAACATCAGATCCAGCCCTAGGGCGTGGTCTGAAAGTATTAGCGGATCTAGCATAGATACGAAGGTTTGGTGACGGATACGATGAGGAGGGCGCGGTCCAGGGAAGGGAAGGACGCAGATCTGGTTTGGAGGCTTCAGATCTGTCAGATCTGAGTGTTCAGGAGCGGATCCACTTGGTAGGACGCTGATCTGATGAGCAGACTTGGGAGAGGCAGGCTCAACAGCGTTTTCTAGCCTTCAGAGGCTGATCTATTTGTCTGGAGGATTTGGTGACTGGTGCTCTATCTGTTTCTGCGCTGTCACTAGCAGAGACAGCGTTTTTCATTGTGGAGGGTTTGAAGTTGGAGATCAGCAGATTTATCAGTCTTCAGCCCCAGTACCAGCGCAGTTCATCTTCAGCTTGTAGAGCAGCTAGGACGCTGTCCTTGTTGCAGCCATTTTCTGTTGAGAGGGTCTCCACTTGCCTAGGGCAAGTATAGGTGCACTTACTCTGATTTATTGTACTCCTCTCTATGTACTTTCTGATTAATAAAATGGCTCAGTTTCTGGTATTCCATGTGCTATGATTCAGTGATCTGGTTCAGTATTATATTTTCTATATCTGCATTGGTGTATTTCTGTTTATTACTGGTTATTCCCTTTTGGGGATATTACAGTGGTATCAGAGCTTAGATCTGGCTCAGCTTGTGGTGCTAGCAGTCTATGGCACCTAGGGGTCACCCCAGTCTCCTCGGGGGAGGCGATTCTGATTCAGAGGCAGAACTGAGGAATCCAATGGAGGCCATGTTTGCGAGATTGACTGAGAAGTTGACTGAGAAGATGGATGCAAAGATGGATGCATTCATGCAGGAGGTAACCAAGAAGGTTGCAGAGGGGACGCAGAAAGAACCCCCTAGGGTCTTTCAGGTAGGGGAAGGATCGGGAGCATCTAGTTGCATACCGGATGCTATTCCCATTGTGACAGCACAGAAGGTCGATTCCATGGACACGGGACCTACCATGCCTACTTTCCCGGTAGAGGAAGAGGAGCAAACGGCATCAAGAGATGGGGGTCTCGATCATCATGCAGTTTGGTTTGCAGATTGGCGAAGCATGGGACAGGAATTCATGGATGCTTTCCCTTTCAATCAATATATTCAGTTCCGAAGTGGCAGCAAGCCTCATGATCGAAATAAGGGACGGGGCTCCCACCGTGATAGTAATCGTGCAGCCAGCAAATTTCATTTGCCGATGTTTGATGGGTCACCAAAGACTACAGCCAGGTCTTGGGTGGAGAAACTAGACCTCTATTTTCAGCTTAACCAGATGCCAGAGAGGGAGGCCATTAAGATGGCTGCATTACATCTAGAGGGTGAGGCCCAGAACTGGTGGTTTCATGGGTTGACAACACTGGGGCATTCCATAGTGACTACATATGCTGAGTTCACCAGGAGGGTGGTGAAACGTTTTGACCAGAAGGACCCGGATCAGCCTTTCCTCGAGCTGACCAAGCTCAGACAGACAGGTAGTGCAGAGGCATACATCTCGGACTTTTTGAGGGTTTCAGTGATGGTACCTGACATATCAGCAGCTCGGTTGATCACGATGTTTGTAGAGGGGCTGTCAGAACCACTTCGTGGTCTAGTCCGGTCGAACAAACCGGCTACACTTCAGGATGCTATCAGTAGGGCACGTGACCTACAAGATGTCTTGCCTAGGACTCGACCACCTTATCCCCAGAGACAGGCTTTCCAGCCTAAGGGTAAGGACACGAGGATTCCGCCTCCCAAGGCGAATCCCGGACGAGGACAGTATGATGATGAGGCTAGGAGAGAGCTGAGACGGAAGTGATTGTGCTTCACCTGCCAGGAGCCGTGGGCACCAGGACACAAGTGCACAGCAGGGAAGGCACATTTCATAGAAGTCTTCTCCGAGGGCAGTGGAGAAGAGGATGAGTTGGATGATGAGGAGGCAGGAGAGTGTTATGCAGCGCAGAGTGCTTTACCACCTCCACCACCCGATGCAGGAGAGGCATCATTTGCACCTACTGGGGGAGCTCTGGCAGCATTACGAGGAGTCCCCAAGTATCTGACATTGCGCGTACGTGGGACAGTGCGGGGACAGCGTGTCTCAGTTCTAGTTGACAGTGGGGCCACCCACAATTTCATCGATGCCCAGATGGTCGCACAGAGAGGCATACCCACGGAGAGCTTCGAGGGGTTTTCTGTTTTGGTCCCAGGAGATCAGACCATGGCTTGTGCTCGATATGTACCAGAGTTATCGGTGACGATGGGCACCTATACTTTGACTGATCACTTCTTTGTGGTGGACATTCCGGACACCAATGTGATATTGGGAGTGCAGTGGCTTATCACTCTAGGGAAGGTCACAACAGATTGGAAGGCCTTGGAAATGGAGTGGGATGATCCCAAGACGGGGAGGCATGAGAAGATCCGAGGACAGAACACATATCCGCCCCAGACAGTATCGGCACACAGCATGGATGCGACATTCCGCAGGGGAGATATAGAGTGGGCGGTCGAGTTGCGGGCTTCAGAGATAGTAGATACGGGAAGGGCGGTGCACCCTGATCCACAGTCTCTTCTCGACAGGTATGCAGTGGTTTTTGGAGACATTCCACCAGGACAGCCACCAGATCGGGGGTTTGAGCACACGATCGAGTTGGAGCAGGGGATACAGGCAGTGATCACCACCCCATATAGGCATCCCAAGGCCTATCGGGATGAGATAGAGCGGGCCATTCAGGAGCTGCTGGCCCTTGGGCACATTCGACCCAGCACCAGTCCTTTCGCTTCTTCAGTAGTGCTGGTGAAGAAGAAGGATGGCACAGTACGCATGTGCATTGATTACAGAGCTCTGAACAAGAAGACTTTGAAAAACAGGTACCCCATTCCCAGGATCGATGAGTTGATGGACGAGTTGAGAGGAGCACGATTCTTCTCAAAGATTGATTTGAGGTCCGGGTACCATCAGATACGCATGAGGGAACAGGACATTCCCAAAACTGCTTTCAGGTGTCATTATGGGCACTTTGAGTTTCTGGTCATGCCATTTGGGCTGACCAATGCACCTGCCACTTTTCAGTCTTGCATGAACCATATCTTCAGGGATCATCTGAGGAAGTTCGTGCTAGTTTTCTTTGATGATATTCTCATATACAGCAGGACCTGGGAGGAGCACCTCCAGCACATTGAGACGGTCTTGCGCATTCTGGAGGAGCAGCAGTTCTTTGCCAAACTCTCAAAGTGTGAGTTTGGATTGACAGAGATGTTGTATTTGGGACACATCATAGGAGTGGACGGAGTGAGAGTCCATGACGAGAAGATCCGGGCTATCAGGGACTGGCCAGAGCCGCGGAATGTGACAGAGCTTAGAGGGTTCATTGGTATCTGTACTTACTACAGGAAGTTCGTCAAGGGTTTCTCACGGCTTGCTGCACCCCTCACAGAGCTGACGAGGAAGGGGGCATTCAGTTGGACGGATACCGCCCAGCGAGCTTTTGATAAGCTCAAGGAGGTGATGAGTAGTTGTCCGGTGCTGGCACTGCCCGATTTCACTCAGCCCTTTATCCTAGAGTGCGATGCATCAGGGGAAGGGATTGGAGCAGTTTTGATGCAAGAGGGTCATCCGATTGCATTCGAGAGCCAGAAGCTCCTTCCACATGAGAGACTTTATCCCATCTATGATAAGGAGATGTTGGCCATCATGCATGCATTGGCCAAATTCCGGCAGTACTTGGTAGGCGGCAGATTCAGAGTCAGGACAGATCATAACAGCCTGAAGTACTTTCTGGAGCAGAAGCAGTTGCAGGAGAGGCAGCAGAAGTGGATCAGCAAGATCCAGGCTTACGACTTTGACATAGAGTATGTCAAAGGGAAGAACAACGTGGTAGCAGATGCCCTTTCCCGTAGACCGGCCACGTTATCCCTCATGAGCTTGGACGCTGATTGGAAGGCTCGACTACTGGTTGAGTATTCCAAGGATAGATTTGCATGTGAGGTGCTGGATGGACATGTAGCAGATAGCAGATACAGGGTGGCAGATGAGGTCATCTATTACAGGGATCGGATCTTCTTGACTGAGGGATCTCAGCTCAAGGAGAAGATACTCCATGCCTCTCATGATTCACCATTGGCGGGCCATCGGGGGTTCACCAAGATGTACAGGGCCATCCGGGAGAGATTTGCCTGGAAGGGCCTCAAGGAGGACGTACTCCAGCATGTTCGGGAGTGTGAGGTTTGCCAGCGGAACAAAGGGGAGATGAACCATCCCGCAGGGTTGTTGCAGCCGCTTCCCATTCCAGAGGGGAAGTGGGAGAGTGTTTCGATGGACTTCATCACGGGTTTGCCCACAGTGCAGGGCAAGGACTGCATCTTCGTGGTAGTCGATCGGCTAACGAAGTATGCTCACTTTTTCGCCATTTCGGCACATTATACAGCAGCGCAGGTGGCAGAGCTGTTCTTCCGGGAGATTTTCAGATTACATGGTCTGCCCAAGACCATCGTTAGTGACAGAGACAGCCGTTTTATGGGTGGTTTTTGGCAGGAGCTCTTTCGACTGGTAGGGACTGAGTTGACACCGAGCACTAGCTATCATCCCCAGACAGACGGGCAGACAGAGATAGTCAACAAGTGGCTGGAGGGCTACTTGCGTAACTACGCCAGTGGGCAGCAGAGGGCATGGTTGAAATGGCTACATCTGGGCGAGTACTGCTACAACACAACCCACCACATGACCATTGGCATGACACCTTTCTATGCGTTGTATGGATACCATTCCTTATCTTTTGTGGATGTGATGTTTGGTGTTAGCAGGGCTCCACGAGCCAAATTATGGATCCAAGAGAGCCAAGACATCCTCCGGGCTCTCAAGGACAACATAGCCACCGCACAAAATCAGCAGAAATTATATGCAGACAGGGGCCGAGTTGAGAGACACTTTGAGGTAGGGGATTTGGTCTACCTACAGTTACAGCCATACCGCCAGTCTTCACTCAAACAGAAGGGGGCAGAGAAGCTTAAGCCTCGCTTTTATGGACCATACAGGGTGATTCGTAGGATCGGACAGGTTGCATATGAGTTGGAGCTGCCCCAAGGCAGCCGGATTCATAACATTTTCCATGTATCATGCCTGAAGAAGGCACTGGGCCAGCATGTGACAGTCACCAGGGAGCTACCTCCAACAGATGATGAGGGGCACCTGGTACTACAGCCAGAGGCCATTATTGACACCAGGGAGAGACAGCTGCGGAGCAGGAAGATCAGAGAGTTCTTGGTGAGATGGAAGAATCTGCCAGATGAGGATGCCCCTTGGGAAGATGAGAAGATCTTACAGCATCCCTCACTTCAGTTGCTTGAGGACAAGCAACGTTTTGCCGGGGGAGACTGTAATATTCCCAATTAGCCTTGCTAATTGGAATATTGCATTTTTGCTTTATTTTTCCGCTTTAGCTAGAAATAATAAATAAAGTGAGAAATAAGAGGGGTCACCTCACTTTAGTCACCTCACTTTATAATAAAGTGTTCTTTTTCCTAGTAGATTGACGTTGTAACTTAGAGAGGGAGCCTTGGGGGTCCACGTGGATATGATGAGGGAGGCTAACCCAAGGTAAACTGCGCAGATCCAGGGAAAGTTAAGTTTTGGAGGGAGTTTGATGTTATAAAAGGAGAGGCTCTCACCTCATTTGATCATTCATGATTTGATATTATTATTGATAGCTGGACTTCTGTCTACTTCAGCACGCCGGTTGTTTAGTCGGTCTGCAGCACTGTTTAGTGCACGAGTGTCTCCGGTCGGAGATCTCACCCTTAGCCTCGGGGGACTTCGAGTGCCGGCCCTGGTAAGGTTTTCTGGTTTCACCCTTAGCTTCGGGGGACTTCGAGTGCCCGCCCTAGTAAGGTTTGTCTGAGTTCTATCTTGCAGTTCCGGTCGCCGGAAGCGGCCGGCAATTTCGAAGCAAATCGGGAGAAAGCCCTCTAGTGGCTGCGCAGTTCATTGAGGAGAGGACGCTGTCTCACCTGGAGAGAGGACGTTGTTTTATGCAGGAGGGTGAGGACGCTGTCCCAGGAAGGACGCAGTCCAGATCTGGCAAGGGAGAACGCTGTTCAGGAGGAAAAGAACGATGTCTAGTCTGGGAGCAAGGACGCTGTCTATTTCTGAAGGGAAGGGTTGCAGATCTGAAGGCCCATTGTTAGATCCAATCTTGGAAAGGGTAGATCTGAGCAGCCACTTGCAGATCCAGTCTTGTATCTTGCAGATCTGGAGGTTTAGACCTAGATCCATCTTGGGGAGTTGCAGATCTGAGGAAATATTGCGTATCTAGTCGTATCCGATGGGTTAACATCGCACACAAATTTCAGAGGCCGTAGATCTGGAAGAGATATCGCGCATCTAGCAAGGATCCCAAGGTTTGGTGACAGATTCGATAGGGGAGGACGCATCGTGAAGGGGAAGGACGAGATCCGGTTTGGAGGCTTCATATCTCGATCCGAGTGTTCAGAGCAGATCCACTTGTAGGACGTCGATCGAAGAGCGTACTTGGAGAGGCAGTTTTAACAATGCTTTCTAGCCTTCGTAGGCCGATCTATTTGTCCTGGAGGACGGGTGACCGGTGCCTATCTGCGCCTCGCGCTCGGCCACTAGTGAGACAGCTAAGCTTATCGTGGAGGGTTTGCAGCTGGAGATCAAAGAAATTTATCGGGCCTTCTGTGCCTCAGCATTTGGCCATAGCTCATCTTTCACAAATTGCAGAGTGTGGCCTAGACGCTGGTCCTTGTTGCAGCCATTTTCTGTTGAGAGTGTCTCCACTTGCCTAGGGCAAGGATAGGTGCACTTACTCTGATTTATTGTACTCCTCTCTATGTACTTTCTGATTAATAAAATGGCTCAGTTTCTGGTATTCCATGTGCTATGATTCAGTGATCTGGTTCAGTATTATATTTTCTATATCTACATTGGTGTATTTCTGTTTATTACTGGTTATTCCCTTTTGGGGATATTACATTCTTGTTCTAATGGATGGATATACTACATGTTATCTTTAAGTTCTTATTATTGAAGATTATTATTTTGAATTGCCTAATGTATGGAATTGTTACTTCTAGACTATGCTTTTTTTAGCCCTATTTGTTTAAAATAAATTTTAAAGGCTATCTAGTTGAGTATTGCATATGTTATTCATTGTCTAACATGTAATGAATGTTCCTAATGGAGTACTTCTTGTTATTCTCCATAGAAAATCCATTATACTATTAAGTGGGTAATTGTTGAAATTTTGATAGACAGGACATCAAATTTTGACCTCCTTGGAACGAATTTGGCTTATCTTAAACATCTTAGACTCCATATCCCCATAGAACAAGTAACTTGTCCTATCACTTGGTGATCAACCTTAAATTTTCTCCAAAAATTTATTTCCTCAAATTCAGTCCTTTTAAGGCTAGTAAGAAAAACTACAGCTTGGAGTGAAATTTTAGGGAGGATTTTTGGCATTTTGAGAGCCTAAACATCAAGAGGTAGGTCTTGACTACATGAAAAATCATTTTGGTGGGCATCTACTCAAGTTTCATCCATAAAATCTCTTGAGCTAGGTGTTGCCCTAAGAGGGAAATCCTAGTTTCTTCTCCCTCAACTTGAGGACTTTCTTGAGGGTTTCATGAGCCTTGGAATAGCTGATTATCATGGAAATAAACCCTTTCTCTTTGGTCTTGACTTTGTGTACACTTGTTTTCACCGAAAATATCAAAACCCTAGGTCTTGAACCTTGTTTTCTAGCTTACTGTTTCTCTCTCCTTTCTCTCTTCTAGTTTCTATTCTCTTGTGCAGGAACATCACTATCTCGATTTTGCAATTGTCTTCTTGGCGCAACTAGCTTTCTGGCTCTTCAGAATAAAGCTCAGTTTTGATCTAATATGCCTCTCTAAGTTTTTTGATACTCTCTTTGACAGTATTTTAGAAGTTCTAAGCATTTTTCCTGGTAAAAAATCTGCCATTTGAAGTTCATTCTTTCTGTATTTTCTTTCATCATTAAAAGCTAATGATGGAGATAATTCTACTACTTTGTTCATAAATTATTTTATAACCTCTTTGGTCACTAAATTGCTGGTCAAAGAAAACCAATCCATGCTTGCTTTGTGTGTTGTTGTGCAGATTTACAGGTCAAACAGTGCATGTGAGGCTAGGGACATGCGGCAAGCACTAGCCCAAATGGAGAGAAAAGTTTGCATGCGACATAAAGGGAGAATTTTTCTATATTTTGCATTAATATTTACTATCCCATATCTACAATGCTTCACCTTCCCAATGGATAAATTTCTATGCTAACATATCCCTGGAAAATTTGGGGGTGTGTTCTAGCCATCCCAGGGACATATCATCCAGTCCCCACTGTTCCCCTATCCCAAAAAACAGTGCTACATAGCTTAGTAGTGTCCCAAATTAATCCCATGAGCGAATGGATCATACAGGCACTAGAATTGCCCCTAAACCATCCCATTTTTTAATTTCAACTAAATTTTTGTGAGGGTTAGATCTGGAAATTTTATTGGTATATCTATCATAGATTTGTCCTTAGTAAGTTCATCTTGTACCTATAGGAACAAACCCTCATTGGATGGACATACCTTAATCCACATAAATCTATCATGGAAAATATTTTGAAATTCTTTCGTGAAAGAAGATTTGATATGCTTTATTTATGGGGTCGATTTTCATGCTGATCTTGCTCACTAACAGAGCACTCTTAAAGCCCTAGTCATATCATAAGCATTTCCCAAATAGCAGCAAGCAACCCTTAAAAACTTGTGTATAACGAGAGGAATATAAGGTTTCAAGGTAAAAATTTAATGAAATATGTGGATGAAGATTTCTATATCTGCATAGCAGAATTTCAGTCCAGTCCCGACATTCTGGTTTCAGAGTTATAATTGCAAAGCTGGGAATATCCTAAAGCATGACCAAACCCTTCTAAAGTGAGTCACAGCACTCATTGTCAACATGTAACATCAACTTCTGAGTCACGTGACTACCATCATTCCTGTGTCTGGAAATGACGTTGTTGTATCTGGCTCAGACTTTTGTTGTATTTGCACTATACTCATTGTGCAAACCTTATAGAGCATTGGATTCGACTGATGAAATACAAATCTGTCACACAGAATATTCTGGAATTGCATGTAAGGAGTAGATTCAAACATAAACATCTCTTACTGCTAGAACTTTATCTAGAGACCTTATGCTTCCTACCAACAGCAACACACTCTTGCCAAAGCTAAAGAGGGCTGGAAATACTGTTGTAATCACATCAGCATCTAAAGATTTATTTTTACGGCAGCTAGACTATGCTTCTAGGGTGATCTAAATTTGTTCTGCAGCAAATATATCTCAGATCTGTGTATTCACCCCTATTCCTCTGTTTGTATGCTTATCTGAAACTGGAAATAATCAGTAATTGTGAGCCTAAAGCACTGGTTTTGTATCCTGGAGATTCATATACATATTGTGTCAAAAAAAAAAAATCTTTTCCTACTTGTAATTGTAAGCTGAAAATCAGACTGAGATATCAGTACTAAGGTTGTGAAAATGGTTTGATATAGTTCAAGTATTCAAGAAAGGTAAATTTTAGCAGCGATATTTTGTTAGAACAATTTCCAACCTTGTGGTAACCGGAATATTATATCCATATTCATTCTTACAACAGAGATTTTAGAATTTACTCATTTTTGGATGCCCTTGGGCCATATAAGGGAAGCCCTTTAGAGGGAACCCCCCGTAATGCTGGCCTTAGATCACCCTGAAAAGTGGGAAGATAGATTGAGGTGACAATGCTTTGTCTTTCAAGTTGCCTTCTATTTGTCATCTACGAAGACTTTGCACTCTCTGGTGATAATTCAAGTGATAATAGAACACATGACCTAAAAGAAGTGTGTCCTATTTAGATCTCCATTCATTGGTTGCCTTATTTACTTGTGTAATACCCAACCTATCACTTTCTATGTAGTGAATACATTAACTCAATTCATGGTGAAGCCTAAAAAGGTGCATTGGCAAGCTAGTAAGAGATTCCTATCTCGGTGGTATGATTTTCTATAGACTTAGTTATGAGGAGAGAAAGGAAGATTGCTTGTATGATTGTGTAGATGTTGATTAGATAGCACATGCAAACTCCAAGAGGTCCACTACTGGTTATTGTTTTTCACTGGGGTCAAGTGTGGTATCTTAGACAAGCGACAATCTTTTGTTACTTTGCCATCTATTGTGGCTGGATATATTGCTCCATATATTGGCAGCCATGAAGCAATACTGATGAAGAAGTTACTTCCTGAGTTTGGAGTTATGAAGGAGACTCCTAATCTTATTTATTTTGATAAACAGTCCTGTGTTGATCTTGCAAATGATCACATGCTTCATGACAGATCTAAAGACATTGAGATCAGATAACATTTCAATCTAGACTTGAGAAACGAGGTGTATATGCAGTATTGTTCTTTTTAAGACAATGTCACAGACATACTCATTAAGGCTTTCCCAAAGATGAAATTTGATGAATGCAGGGAAATATTTGTTTAGCATTTACCTAGCACTATACTCAAGGAATGTGAGAATTTATGTAAATCCAGTGCTAGTTCATATGATTTTTAGCATATGATCAAGACTTCATCTCCAGTTTGTGATGACTGGTTGTCTACAAGAGTAGTCATTTTCTATTTTATGACTAGATATGTTGGATCATAACTAGAGTTGTTCAAGTTGTTCCTATCATGAGTGTGAGGTTGAGAAAAGTTGCTGTCCTGACATAATTTGTCTATTTCTGGACAAAGTCTTCGATGTATGAATATGTCTATTGAGCTGAACAGAATAATCATACTTTTTTCTGCATTGCACGATTGTAATGACATGAATATCTTCATACATTATTTAAATTTAATAAAGCAGATCCACTAAAGAACTGGATGGAAAAACCCTAAATGTGTCCAGGTTTCTCAATGGGTCGTGATTGTTGCATTTCAAGGTTGAGATGATATATAATGTAGCAATGGGTGCAAAAGTAGAGATGTTATCAATTTGACTATCCAAATGAAAGAACTTTGCATATGTTGGGTAGGGGGATAAGGTTGTGTAATGTAGAGGAGGCATTTTAAGGGTTGGGTGAAGTTTTTTCTGTCAACCCTAAAGAATTTACCCAATCCAATAGGAAGAAAAGCAAAGACTACCTTGACCCCAAAGATTTCCTCTCTGTTAGTTGGACATCAAACCAAATAGTACTTTGGCTCTATCACATGAATGTTAAAGTAAAACTCCCTTGTTTCACAGTATTTCACTTTTATGTCCATTCAATCATGGGAATTTCACATCCTTTTTCACTTTCATTTTATTATGTATTTATGTGTACAAATGATTTTGACATGGCACAGTTTAAATATAGTTTTATGCTTATTAGGCACCCGTGTTATTGCTGTACCTTGGGAGGTCTGCATTAGCCACTTACAAATCCACATTGGCCTCCATGCTTGTGTACAGATAGCAAGACTTCTTTTTCAATTAGGGATTGCTTTAGGGGTAGTTCTTTGTTTTCACTATAAAATAGAAAAATCAGGTTAAGAATAAGATCCAACAAGTTCCCCTACAAAGTAATCATTGGACAAAATCAAAGCAGTTCTTGGCACTAGTCATTTACAAATCCACATTGGTCTGCATGCACGTATCTTAGAGAGAGAGAGAGAGAGAGAGAGACTTACTTTTGGATTAGGGACTGCTTTATGGGCAGTTCTTTCTCGTCATTATCAAATGGCAAAATCAGGTTGAGAGTAAGAGCCAACAAGCCACCCACAGAGAAGCCATTGGACAAAATCAAAATAATGGCATCTCGAAAACCTGCAACAAATTTCAGTAGTTATAAGACTTTTTCTCAAATTTTCAAATAGTTATTACGACAATCATTTATCTGCCTATACTATTCTATGGCATGTTACTTTCTGAGAGTTTTTAGTGATGACTGAGCAGTATCATATCATACCTCTGTAGCTGGGACTCCATCCAGGATTCACAGGCCACAGATTGCCTTGAAAGGGATAGCTGGACTGGCCAGATATATTCACCCATGATGGTACCAAATTCACACCAAGGCCAATGCCTAAAGCAATTATTACTATGAATCTATTCCTTCTTGTTAATCCTTCCTTTACGTTCAGAACATGGATCCCTGAGACCACCACACTTGTAAAAAGAAAGGTCGTCATCCCACCCAAAACACAGTTTGGTATTGAGAGAATAATTGCTGCAAACTTGGAGAAGACTCCCAATACCAACAGCCATATACAACATGCAAATCCTGCTCGGCGTGATGCACAGCGAGAAAGAGAGATAACTCCATTGTTCTGGGCATATGTAGTTACAGGTGTCATTGTTCCCAGTGCTGCTAGAAAAGTATTTAATCCATCGGCTAATATTGCACCTCTAATTGATTTCTCAAAGCCAGGCCCTGCATAAAGTATGTAAACATGCCAACTTATCAATTTCAGTGAATAGTATGATAGAGCGATTAACTGGAAGCAGTGGATTGAAATTAGATCATGAGAGTGATGTGAAAATACTGGATTAGCACACAGCAGTGATTATAACTCAACCAACTTTTCTAATAGCTGTAAATTATTTAAATCCAAAAATGGTTTAAAACAGCACAAAAGTAATAATGAATCATCTTGTAAACAAAGTATCACAACCGTTATCAAAGAGAACTTTCTCAATTATTTGTAACGTGGGCACCCAGCTAGGAATCCAACTTTCAGAAAGGATTATGATGGATGGTGTTGACATCAACCTAAATCAGACAAAAGAGGGCTTCCAAAAGCACCCAAAAAATATAGTAGGTGTTGTAAACTTGTGATTAGGAATGAATGGAGCTGTCTGAAATGGATTGAACTAGGGAGTCTTGGAAGTAAGCTTCGTAAAAGGATATGGGAGGAAGAGTTTCTCCACAAGGGAGTTTAAGATGGGCAAAGATATGGAGGTATTTTTAAGGAGAACAAATTTAAACCGTATATCCAAGTAAACTTCTTAAAAATAATATGGGATGAAGAGCTTCTTCACAAGGGAGTTTGAGATAGGAAAAGCTATGGTATTGTTAAGAGAACAATTTTAAACCATATATCCAAAGACCAGCAAAAAAGGCCACACATGGGAGGTAACAGAAGAAACTCTGCTTTGACCACTAGAACACTGGATCCTACGACACAACTCTGTGCAATCTTGTGTACCACTCCCACTGTCGTACTACCCTGTAACATACAATATCCTGCCTGTGCCAAAGTATCCACCACTCTACTAGTAAAACCTCCATGATGTGGGCTAAATCTCCCCATATGCCCTGAAAGACCTGATCGACCTGACTCCTCATATGCCAACAAGAATGACACTACTGTGCCTATCCTCAGTACCTTTGGTGTCCAATATACTAATGAGAGAGCATTGTCTCCATGTAATGCCCTGTTTGGTGCCCTGTCGATACCACCTCCTCCTACCAGCTCTTGCTAGAGTAGGATAATCACTCTGTAACTCCATGCACAGTCAATATGCCAAGACAACTCATGAAATTTGTCTGCTCCCCTGTCGAACCGTCCTGTCACTAGTGTTGTGCGGGGCTCTGATGGAGATCTGAAAATGTGTGTGCGCCCAAACATCAGATCCATCACACAGCTACTACCATCAACTACCAACACTACGATGTGATGGGAAATCCCACTTGGATCCTAACAATATAGCCCTCGTGTCCCTTTGGTAATCCATGGCCTCTGCTAAAATGTGGCGATGGATGTATCCAGACGCCTAGCCTGCTCCATTGGGTACCATCTCAGTACCTCTCTCCATCAAATCCCAACGAAGGGATCGAATGTACAATCCCTTGTGGAAGGAACAAGCCCTCCAAATTGATGTGGCATCATACTCATCTCATGTCACTCCATCCTGCTAACCTGGCCATCCCCTTAGGTATTTCTAGACAACTCTGACTCCCTCAATCTAATGCGTAAAGGTGGGCTAATAACATTGTAGATCGCGTTAGTGTTCCTCTGAAGCGAACTATGCTGAAATCCCAACACGTGGCCTCTATGCTACCCCTCATTAATGGCTAGCCCAAAGGATGGTTGCACATCCTGTAAAGACTCAATCCAGCATTTCAAACAAACACTTATCTGATTTTTAAATTTAAACAAAAATTCGAATGAAAGGAGATTTAAGCATAAATTCTAATGCGAGGAGATTCACAGTTTATCACTTAACTTTAAGTTTACAAAATAACTAGCTTATGCTTAGAAGAATACCTAGAAACTGAAATCAAAACCTGAAACAAGTTGTTGATTGCTTGAGTCGTGCTTCTTCTCTTCAACACAGCAGACAGATTACAGAGTCAATTGGTTCATCCCAGCCAATTTAGGAAACATTCCTAAATCCAGAGGACGCCTCCTCTGCCCCTTTGCCCAGAATTCCGAGAACACCGAGTCTCCCTTCCACAATTTATCACTTTCAATCCATCCGTTTGATAATAACACCCAATTTTTATGCAAGAACACAAGACCCCTTCTCCTTCATGTCTCATAGTTTAAATAACATTTCCCTCCACCGCCATCGCATTCCTCCACCGCCATAACATTCCTCCACCGCCACAACTCCATCGAGATTTGATTTACATTAATGTAGAAATGAATGTCTTTATGGAAATGACATTCGATTAATTGAGGATATGAATGTCATATATGGTTGTCTTATTCATGGTGCTTTTGTCTTTAATTTAAGTATCTTTTAGATTAATTTTTATATTTTTATATTTATTCTTAATTTAATTAATTAACTTTATATATATTTTTAATTAAATTATATTATTTTCTTTTATTAGTCCACTTACATATAATTTATGCTTAGTTATATATATATATATATTTTGAATGACGTTTTATCATATCTCGGCGAGATAAAATGTAAGGTGGTTTTCAATTTGTTTTCGAACTTAGGTAATCTTAAATATTAGCCGGCATGTATACTAGTGCGATGTGCGCGATATATGCATGTGTAGCTATCAAATGCGTATATCGTATACACGCTAATATTATTTTTCTTATAACTTGGGAATGGATCGTTACATACTTCCTCCCTTCGGAAAACTCCATACCGAAGTTAGGGTTTCATATACTCATATCAATAATTGTGTTTTTAGAGATTAGGGTGATTGTAGAAGGCTTGTATTTTAAGATTGAATTTCCATTTGAATATGTATGTATCTGTAATTTAATTGTTACTTCTCATCTGTAATGAATAAAATAATGTAAATAGTGATTAATTAGTTAATTAGTAATTAGGTTGAAAGGCCATGTCTGATAAGACATGACCTTTCGTGAAGAGGCACCTGCGTGGGTATATAAGCAGGCCTCATTTGTAACATTCAATTAATTCATATTCATCGTACTTTCTAATATAATATTTGTATCCTCATGGATATTCGGATATTTCAAGTCTTCTGGAATATTTAGTTTGAGAAGGAACTTTGTTCGCTTCATTTGGTATCAGAGGTGTTCGATCGTCTGGCTACTCACTGCTGCACAGGGCCACGCTCTCTGATCCTGGTCCTTGACTGAAAATTTGTCAACCTTGTTGCCGTTGAAGCGTTTTGCTACACATTTGGAGTTTCTCCATTTGTTGATTCTGTCAGAGGCCCTTGGCCATTTTTAAAGAAGTAAAAAAAAAGAAAAAAGAAAAAAAAAGAAATATATTTAAAAAAAAAAAAAAGAATCAAAAAAGAAAAAGTACATACTTACAAGACAACTTTAAAGAATAAAAAAAAATATAAAAGAACTAAAAACATAAAAGGAAAAATAATATTGAAAATTAAGAAAAGAAAAAAGAATAGTTAAATAAAAAAGAGAATGGCGTATTAAAAAAAAAGGAGCTGTCGTTTTATGTCCGCCATTATATATATCGTGGACATATAGAAAAGTCGTGATATATTCCACCATATATATATAAAAATAAAAAATAAAACAATCACCGCAACCCTTGACCCCTGACCCCCGTCGACCATACACCGTCGTTGTTGAACCTTTGGAGCCACCCGCTACACGCAACAGCTAGCCACCACCATAGGAGACACCCATTGTCGAACCACCCACCCTCAAATCACCCGAGTCGCTGTCCTGAGACCATAGCCGATTGTTGCCAGAGCTACTGCACGCAGAGCCCGCACGTCCACCACATAGGCCGCAGAGCCTCCGACTGCCACCACCACTCCCAACAATTCATGCCGTTGAGGCCGCACAACTTCCGTTTAAAACACCACAAACAAACACCCTCAAAAAATAGCGACGCAGACTTCCTTCGGGCCGCTGTCCACCACGCATTTGCAACACAGAAGCCACACAACTTTCTGGTCGCACTTTTGGGCAATTGGTGGAATCTGTGATAAAAAAAAGGTCGATTGATCCAGGGGAGAAATTTCCGAGTGTCCTTCCTGTAGCCGTCCATAAATTATTAAACAGATAATTTTATTGTGGAGTTCTATACACCATTAAGACAAGGAAGAGAAAAGGGTGCGTTTTAATTCAAGAGTCGTGACTTTTTAATAAAGCTATTAAAGGGAAATATTGAACCATCAATAATTATCATTTGGAAAAAAAAAGCAAAAAAATATATATATATATATATATATATATATATATATATATATAAATTTAATTGCAAAAAAAAAAAAAAAACTAAAGGGCCAAGAAAGTTAAAAAGGGTGAAGTTGGAGAATATTTATCTCAACAAGCAAAATGACATCTAATACAAAAATGAAGTCAGGACGATTTTTAGAATTAGAAACGCTACCTATCGACCCTAAAGCGCTACTTAAAATTAAAGGAAGTATCGCAGGGAAAGATGTCACTATTGCTATATCACCCGCTGAAGAGAAAAATTATATAAACCCTAAAATTGCCAACCAGTTGGTAATTCCTGAGTCAAATATAATCGAAAAATTAGACGTTTTTGACAAGAAAAAATACGACATAAAAAATCTACAACTAAACATTGGGGATTATACTTTTATCTCTCAATTTACCATGAAAACCTTAGTTTTGGATAATAGTGATATTGTGTTGGGTTCACCATGGATGGAAACCTTAGGTTCAGTTATCCTAAATACGGAAAAGAAATTTTTGACATTCACCTACAAAAAGAAGAAGATAACGCTACAAGACGTTAACTTGAAGCCAAATTCCGTGACGCCTGAAGATGTACAAGAAATTTCGCAGGTAATTTCTCAAGAAGGTAAAAAGGTGATACAAAATATGCAAAAGGAAATCGACAAAATCACCACTAATAAGAATGAAGAAGTTGCTCGCCTCAAGGACCACAACGACAAATTACTAACGCAAATTAAGAAGTTGAAGAGAGACAAGAAGTCATTAGAAAACAAGGTGCAACAACTTGTCGAAAATAAAGCATCGAATGTAGAAATCCAAGTTGAAGAGAAGGAAACTGGTACTAATGCAGTAAATGTCATAACTCAAGAAGAAGACAAGCTAGTTGCAAAAGATGCAAACTTAGATGTTGTAGTTCCGGCGATGAACATTTTAAGCGGAAGTTATGTAACCAGCTCAATAACATCATCGCCAATAGAGAATCAAAAAATCACCACACCACTAAGAATGGAAAGTCAAACCAAAAAAGTTCCCTATCGACATCCAAATCACGGGAGCAGACAACTCGATCAAGCTATGTCTTCAGAACAGAAACAAGTTGATATTCCGAAGAATACTAATATCAGTGCAATCTGCTCAAGTAATAATTCAGCACAAGTTTCAAGTCGCCGCGAGATTCCACAGAAAATTGATTTAGGATGGTCTGATCCATTCTCAGTGCGACAATTTTGTTTGTCACTTAGAGGATCATATCAACTTGTGTCGACAAGGATGACTGCCCCGAGACGAGAAGATGTTCGTAACAGGAAAAGAAATCGAGGCCTTTCATCAACAAGCTTTGAGGACAAAGCTTTTTGAGGATGGAGGCAATGTAATGAATAAAATAATGTAAATAGTGATTAATTAGTTAATTAGTAATTAGGTTGAAAGGCCATGTCTGATAAGACATGACCTTTCGTGAAGAGGCACCTGCGTGGGTATATAAGCAGGCCTCATTTGTAACATTCAATTAATTCATATTCATCGTTCTTTCTAATATAATATTTGTATCCTCATGGATTGTAATATCCCCAAAGGGAAATAACCAGTAATACACAGAAATATGCCAGACAGATATAGAAAATACAATGCTGAACCAGATCATAGAACAAGTACACATAGAATACCAGAAAGCTGAGCCATTTTATTAATCTGAAAGTACATAGAGAGGAGTACAAGAAAATCAGAATGAGTGCACCTATCCTTGCCCTAGGCAAGTGGAGACCCTCTCGTACAAAATAATGGCAAGTAAAGATGATGCCGTCCTAGTCGATCGAAGATCAAGCTTGCATGCGTAACTTGGAACTATGAGTCAAGACCAAAAGGATAGCCGATATCAACTTCTCCAATCCCACACCAATGAAAACGCCGTCTCGCTAGTGACAGTCACAGGAATGTGGAGTGCGAGTGATGAAACCCTAGATAAATGAATCGCCTCCTCGGATACCGGAAAACGCCGTCAAGCCCCTCCAACACAATCCCCGCTCCTCGTATCGTCGTCCTCCCCGATGGATCCGCCGCTTCCGTATGCTCTGCTGCTGCATCTACAGGATCTGAAGCCTCCAAACCAGATCTGCGTCCTCCTAGATCAGATCTGCTATTAACCCTTCAGATCTATGCTGGATCTGACAATATCTCTTCAGATCTGCAACCCCCAGGGCTGGATCTGATGTTATCTCTTCAGATCTAGGCTAGATCTGCCAATATCTCCTCAGATCTGCAGTCTCCCAAGCTGGATCTAGTGCTATAACTTCAGATCTGCACCATACAGAACTAGATCTGCAAATACCCTTCCAGATCTGTGACCTCCAAGTCTGGATCTATCAATGTACCTTCAGATCTGCGTTCCTCTGCCTCCCAAAACAACGTCCTCTCTCTGAGCCTGATCTGCGTGCTTCCTTCTCCTGGACAGCGTCCCTCCTTCTCAGATCTGAACTGCGTCCTTCCTGGAACAACGTCTTCTCTCTCTGAGGCTGATCTGCGTCCTCTTTCTCCCTGGAACAGCGTCCCTCCTTTTCAGATCTGTGCAGCCACCAGAAGGGCTTCTTCCTCTCCAAACCTGCACCAGGAACTGCTGCTACTTGCTACTGAAACTGAAAGGTGTTACTCAGAGCATAACCTTACTAGGGCAGGCACTCGAAGTCCCCCGAAGCTAAGGGTGAAACCAGAAATAACCTTACCAGGGCAGGCACTCGAAGTCCCCCGAGGCTAAGGGTGAGATCTCCGACCGGAGACACTCGGTTGCACTGAACAGTGCTGCAGACCGACTAAACAACCGGCGTGCTGAAGCAGACAGAAGTCTAGCTCTCAATAATAATATCAAATCATGAATGATCCAAATGAGGTGAGAACCTCTCCTTTTATAATGCCAAACTCCCTCCAAAACTTAACTCTCCTTTGACCTGCGCAGTTTACCTTGGGTCAGCCTGATGCCTCCCCCATCATACTCATGTGGACCCCCAAGGCCCCCTCTCTAAGTTACAACGTCAATCAACTAGGAAAAAGAACACTTTATTATAAAGTGAGGTGACTAAAGTGAGGTGACCCCTCTTATTTCTCACTTTATTTATTATTTCTAGCTAAAGCGGCAAAATAAAGCAAAAATGCAATATTCCAATTAGCAAGGCTAATTGGGAATATTACAGTCTCCCCCGGCAAAACGTTGCTTGTCCTCAAGCAACTGAAGCGATGGGTGCTGTAAGATCTTCTCATCCTCCCAAGTGGCATCCTCATCCCGCAGATTCTTCCATCTCACCAAGAACTCTCTGATCTTCCTGCTCCGCAGCTGTCTCTCCCTGGTGTCAATAATGGCCTCCGGCTGTAATACCAAGTGCCCCTCATCATCTGTCGGTGGTAGCTCCCCGGTGACTGTCACGTGCTGGCCCAATGCCTTCTTCAGGCATGATACATGGAAGATGTTATGAATCCGGCTGCCTTGGGGCAGCTCTAACTCATATGCAACCTGCCCGATCCTACGTATCACCCTGTACGGTCCATAAAAGCGAGGCTTAAGCTTCTCTGCCCCCTTCTGTTTGAGTGAAGACTGTCGGTATGGCTGTAACCGTAGGTAGACCAGGTCCCCTACCTCAAAGTGTCTCTCCACCCGACCCTTATCTGCATACAGTTTCTGCTGATTTTGTGCTGTGGCTATGTTGTCCTTGAGAGCCCGGAGGATGTCTTGGCTCTCTTGGATCCATAATTTGGCTCGCGGAGCCCTGCTAACACCAAACATCATGTCCACAAAAGATAGGGAATGATATCCATACAACGCATAGAAAGGTGTCATACCGATGGACATATGGTGGGTTGTGTTGTAGCAGTACTCGCCCAGATGTAGCCACTTCAGCCATGCTCTCTGCTGCCCACTGACGTAGTTACGCAAGTAGCCCTCTAGCCACTTGTTAACTATCTCCGTCTGCCCGTCCGTCTGGGGATGATAACTAGTGCTCGGTGTCAACTCGGTCCCCACTAGTCGGAAGAGCTCCTGCAAAAATCCACCCATAAAACGGCTGTCCCTGTCGCTAACAATGGTCTTGGGTAGACCATGCAATCTGAAAACCTCCCGGAAAAACAACTCTGCCACCTGTGCCGCTGTATGATGCGCCGAAATGGCGAAAAAATGAGCATACTTCGTTAGTCAGTCAACTACTACGAAGATGCAGTCCTTGCCCTGTACTGTGGGCAACCCCGTGATGAAGTCCATCGAAATACTTTCCCACTTCCCCTCCGGAATGGGAAGCGGCTGCAACAACCCCGCAGGATGGCTCATTTCTCCCTTGTTCCGCTGGCAAACCTCGCACTCCCTGACATGCTGGAGTACGTCCTCCTTGAGGCCCTTCCATGCAAATCTCTCCCGGATGGCCCTGTACATCTTGGTGAACCCCTGATGGCCCGCCAATGGTGAATCATGTGAAGCCTGGAGTATCTTCTCCTTGAGCTGAGATCCCTCAGTCAAGAAGATTCTGTCCCTGTAATAGATGACCTCATCGGCCACCCTGTATCTGCTATCTGCTACCTGTCCATCCAGCACCTCGCATGCAAATCTATCTTTGGAGTACTCGACCAGTAGTCGAGCCTTCCAGTCAGCGTCCAAGCTCATGAGTGATAACGTGGCTGGTCTACGGGAAAGGGCATCAGCTACCACGTTATTTTTCCCCTTGACATACTCTATGTCAAAGTCGTAAGCCTGGATCTTGCCGATCCACTTCGCTCCCGCAACTGCTTCACTCTGTGAGTACTTCAGTTATTGTGATCTCATTCCTCATACCCTAACTGGCGCACCCACTAAAAATAAGACACGGAATTTGGCCAATGCATGCATGATGGCCAGCATCTCCTCGCTAAGTAATGATATAGCTCCTCGTGTGGAAGGAGCTTCCGTCTTTAACGCAACGGATGACCCTCCCCGCATCAAAACCGCGCCTACTTCTCCCATGCATCGCACTCCCAGGACAAAGGGTCATGTAACCGGCAATGCTAACACGGGACAACTGCTCATCACCTCCTTGAGCTTATCAAAAGCTCGCTGTGCTGTATCCGACCAACTGAATGCCCCTTTCCTCGTAAGCTCCGTGAGGGGTGCAGCAAGCTGTGAGAAGCCCTTGACGAACTTCCGGTAGTAGGTGCAGATACCAATAAACCCTCGAAGTTCTGTTACATTCCGTGGCTCTGGCCAGTCCCTGATAGCCCTGATCTTCTCCTCGTGGACTCTCACCCCGTCCACTCCTATGATGTGTCCCAGATACAGCATCTCCGTCAATCCAAACTCACACTTGGAGAGCTTGGCAAAGAACTGCTGCTCCTCCAAAATGTGCAAGACCGTCTCAATGTGCCGGAGATGCTCCTCCCAAGTCCTGCTGTATATAAGGATATCATCAAAGAAAACCAGCACAAACTTCCTCAGATGATCCCTGAAAATGTGGTTCATACAAGACTGGAAAGTAGCAGGTGCATTGGTCAACCCAAATGGCATGACCAGAAACTCAAAGTGCCCGTAATGACACCTGAAAGCAGTCTTGGGAATGTCCTGTTCCCTCATGCGTATCTGATGGTACCTGGATCTCAAATCAATCTTTGAGAAGAACCGTGCTCCCCTCAACTCATCCATCAGCTCGTCGATCCTGGGAATGGGGTACCTGTTCTTCAGGGTCTTCTTGTTCAGAGCCCTGTAGTCAATGCACATGCGTAATGTGTCGTACTTCTTCTTCACCAGCACTACTGAAGAAGCAAAAGGACTGGTGCTGGGTCGAATGTGACCAAGGGCCAGCAACTCCTGAATGGCCCGCTCTATCTCATCCCGATAGGCCTTGGGATGCCTATATGGGGTGGTAATAACAGCCTGTATCCCCTGCTCAAGCTCAATCGTGTGCTCGAACCCCCGATCCGGTGGCTGTCCTGGCGGAATGTCCCCAAAAACTATTGCATATCTGTCGAGAATCGACTGTAGATCAGGATGCACTGTCCGCCCTGTATCTACTACCTCCGAAGCCCGCAACTCTACTGCCCACTCTATATCTCCCTTGCGGAATGTCGCCTCCATGCTGTGTGCCGATACTGTCTGGGGTGGATATGTGTTCTGCCCTCGTATCTTCTCATGCTTCCCCGTCTTGGGATCATCCCACTCCATTTCCAAGGCCTTCCAATCAGTCGTGACCTTCCCCAGAGTAATAAGCCACTGAACTCCCAATATCACATTGGTGTCCGGGATGTCCACCACAAAGAAGTGATCGGTCAATGTATAGGTGCCCATCGTCACTGACAGTTCTGGTACATATCGAGCACATGCCATGGTCTGATCTCCTGGTACCAAAACGGAAAACCCATCAAAGCCCTCCGTCGGTATGCCTCTCCGTGCAACCATCTGGGCATCAATGAAGTTGTGGGTGGCCCCACTGTCGACTAAGACCGAAACCCGCTGTCCGCGCACTGTCCCCCGTACGCGCAATGTCAGATACTTGGGGACTCCTCGCAACGCTGCTAGAGCTCCCCCAGTAGGTGCGAATGATGCCCCACCTGCATCGGGTGGTGGAGGTGGTAAGGTAATCTGCGCTGCATAACATCCTCCTGCCTCCTCATCATCCTCCTCATCCTCTTCCCCGCTGCTCTCGGAGAAGACCTCTATGAAATGTGCCTTCCCTGCCGTACATTTGTGTCCCGGTGCCCACGGCTCCTGGCAAGTGAAGCACAATCGCTTCCTCCTCAGCTCTTTCCTGGCTTCATCCTCAATCTGCCCTCGTCCCTGATTCGCCTTGGGAGGCGGAACCCTCGTGTCCTTACCCTTAGGCTGGAAAGCCTGTCTCTGGGGATAAGGTGGCCGAGTCCTAGGCAAGACATCCTGTAGGTCACGAGCCCTACTGATAGCATCCTGTAGTGTAGCCGGTTTGTTTGACCGGACTAGGCCACGAAGTGGCTCTGACAGCCCCTCCACAAACATATAGACCATCCGAGCTGTCGATAAGTCAGGTACCATTACTGAAACCCTCAAGAAGTCTGAGATGTATGCCTCTGCATTCCCCGTCTGTTTGAGCTTGGTTAGCTCAAAGAAATGCTGCTCCGGATCCCTCCTGTCAAAACACTCCACCACTCTCCTGGTGAACTCAGCATATGTCGTCACTGTGGAATGTCCTAGTGTTGCCATCCCATGAAACCACCAGTCCTGGGCCTCACCCTCTTAATGCAATGCAGCCATCTTAATGGCCTCCATCTCCGGCATCTGGTTAAGCTGAAAATAGATGTCCAGCTTCTCCACCCAGGACCTTGCCGTAGTCTTCTACGAACCATCAAACATAGGCAAATGGAATTTACTAGCTGCACGGTGGCCATCACGGTGGGATCCACGCCCCTTGTGTTGGTGCTGCTCCTGCTCAGGGGCTTTGACACCACATCGGTACTGGAAATAGCGCTCCAAGGGGAAAGCATCCATGAATGCCTGACCTAGGCTCTGCCACTCTGCAAAAACGGCTGCATATTGAGCTGGACTCACATCTCTTGGTGCTGTCGACCCCTCGTCCTCTACCGGAAAGGTAGGCATGGTGGGTCGCGTGGGTGCCGGATTGACCCTCTGTGCACCTCCCCGCACTCCTGTTTCTGTGTCTTCGGGTGTGAATGTGGGCATATAGGGTCTCTGCGCTGTCACAATGGGAATGGCATCTGGTATGGTGCGAGACATGCCCGACCCTTCTCCGACCTGAAGAATTCTAGGGAGCTCTCTCTGACTGATCTCTATGGCCCGGAGCCTCTGTGACTGCTCCTGCACCATCTGTGATGTCTCCTGCATGTGACGGAGGACCGCCTCTTTAAACCTCACATCATCCTCTGCCATTGGATTACGCTGTTCTGTCTCTGGATCTGTTACAGGTGATTCCTGATCAGAGTCACTTCCCCCGAAGGAAAACTTCCCCCTATTCTCAGCTCCTCCGTGCTCTCTCCGGTAAATGTAGGGGTTATCCCCGGGCGTCATAGATTGCTAGCACCACAGGCTGAGCCAGATCTATGCTCTGATACCACTGTAGTATCCCCAAAGGGAAATAACCAGTAATACACAGAAATATGCCAGACAGATATAGAAAATAACACAACTGTATCATAATAAGCACACATAAAATACCGTAAATGATGTTTTCTTTTATTAACTGTAAGGTTAGGCAGAGTACAAGAAAATCAGAATGAGTGCACCTATCCTTGCCCTAGGCAAGTGGAGACCCTCTCAGACAACAATGGCTGCAAGATAAGGACAGCGTCCTAGCTGACTGAAGACTGAAGCTGGTATGCACTGGAACTATGAGCTGAAGACCAAAAGGATAGCTGATATCAATCCTCCAATCCCACACCAATGAAAACGCTGTCCCTGCTAGTGACAGCGCAGGAACAGATGGAGTGCTAGTGATGAAACCCTCTAGATAAATGAATCAGCTCCTGGATACTGGAAAACGCTGTCAAGCCCCTCCAACACAATCCTGCTCCTCAGATCAACGTCCTCCCTGATGGATCTGCCTCCTGTATGCTCAGATCTACTGGATCTGAAGCCTCCAAATCAGATCTGCGTCCTCCTAGATCAGATCTGCTATTAACCCTTCAGATCTATGCTGGATCTGACAATATCTCTTCAGATCTGCAGTCTCCCAAGCTGGATCTAGTGCTATAACTTCAGATCTGCACCATACAGAACTAGATCTGCAAATACCCTTCCAGATCTGTGACCTCCAAGTCTGGATCTATCAATGTACCTTCGTATCTGCGTTCCTCTCAGCCCTGCACGGGCTGTCGTCCTCTCTCGAGCCTCCGATTCGGTTTTCCTCCCCCGATGGAACCTCCTTTTCTCTCGTATCTCGAATCATGGCCTTTCCCCGAACAAATATTCTCTCTCTCCTCTCGAGGCTGATCACGTCCCTTCCCCTCGGGAACCGTCGTCCCTCCTTTTCAGACCGCACAGCCTACCGTAAGGGCTTCTTCCTTCCCTCCAAACCCGCACTTTGTAAACCGCCACGAAGCACCAAACCGTGTGTTACTCGAGCATAACCTTACCAGGCGCACCAAGTCCCCCGAAGCTAAGGGTGAAACCGTAAATAACTCACTGAAAGCGGTGCACTCGGTTCCCGAGGCTAAGGGTGAGATTCTCCGACTTCGAGACACTCGGTTGCACTCAACAGCTGGCCGCAGACTCGACTAAACAACTTTCTGCCGTACTGCTGCATAAGTTCATTTCAATAATACACATCAATAATGCATAACCAAATGAGGTGAGAACCCCTCCTTTTATAATGCCAAACTCCCTCCAAAACTTAACTGCGTCCTTACTCTCCTTTGACCTGCGCAGTTCACCTTGGGTTAGCCTGATGCCTCCTCATCATACTCATGTGGACCCCCAAGGCCCCCTCTCTAAGTTATAACGTCAATCAACTAGGAAAAGAACACTTTATTTATAAAGTGAGGTGACTAAAGTGAGGTGACCCCTCTTATTTCTCACTTTATTTATTATTTCTAGCTAAAGCGGCAAAATAAAGCAAAAATGAAATATTCCAATTAGCAAAGCTAATTGGGAATATTACATGGATATTCGGATATTTCAAGTCTTCTGGAATATTTAGTTTGAGAAGGAACTTTGTTCGCTTCATCATCTCAACCGTGTCTCCAAACTATTCTAAATCATCCTATCCTTCCTAATCTCTTCCACTCCCATCCTATCCGTTCTCTATAGGAATATGCCATGGCATCAGTTTTATTGATCCATTCATAGACCTTAAGGATATCAGCGTCGATTACGTCGACCTGATATGCTTGTAGGCATCCGGCAGTCATCATCACACGTCTACGGGAGCGTGACTCGCACAGTCCTCCCATGACTCCATGTATTGGATGATAAACGGTAGGCAACACCTCCACCCCTCCCAGTAGTACCAGGGTCAACACCCTATCGTGGAACCTCAGGGAGTCTCAACTGTTCTTGGAATTCTGTCATCACGTAGATTGTTTCTGTAATCTGTGTTCTGCAAAGTAATCACTTGTACACAATATGCAATGTAAACACTCGTACACACATTACAGCATATGCATCTATATTGTTCATAATAAATTGTTACCCATATAACAATCTCTACACATTCCAAATATATTGCTATCTATGATATTGATCCTAGAACTTATATAACATACTTGGTTAAAACACTTTTCCACATATGTATCAATATGTCTAATACTTTTCTCGTTTAGATACTGCTCCTGTTTAGTTCATACATGTTCTATCTATGATGCATTGTTTTAATCATGTTCAACCTATATAGCAATATGCTTCACTTTGATATTTAAAATGTAGTTACTCTTCTATTTCCTTTCCTTCAATCGTATGGAGATGCAAATAAAATGAATTGATAGATAATGTCATTTATAATGTGATCTATGATCTAGATTTCATATTCCCGCAATGATAATTTAAATGACATATTGCATATTGGTATCCATGCACTCGTATAGTCAAACAATAGCATATATTTTGTATTACTAGAGTTGAGTAACATTCGTTCTTTACGACTACCCATGTAACAGCAAGTAAAATTCATTCTTACGTGATAATTCAAAATAAAGTTTCAAGTATCAAAATAGAGTAGTCATATACATAAAAAGTTTCCAGTTTCTCAAAATTAGCATAAGCTGGGGTAATTCTGGTGTAAGGTCTCAGCATCCTCCCAAGTCGCTGATCCAGGACTATATTTGTCCCACTGGACTTTAACTTGGTCTATCCGTCGGTTCCGGAGCTATCGAACCATATGTTCCAGAATACGTAAAGGTTCGACCGTAAGGGTTCCCTCATCCGATACCTGCAGTTCCTGCCATTGAATATTATGAGATTTGTCAGTAATGTAGTGTCGTAAAGTAGATACATGAAATACATTATGAATTTTGTGTAGGTGGGGTGGCAGTGCAAGACGATAAGCGACAGGTCCAATTTTTTCAGGACTTCAAACGGTCCTATAAATTGGGGGGATAATTTTGTCCTCTTCCCAAACCGAATGGTGCTCTTATTTGGTTTGATGCGAATGAAAATCTGATCTTCCACTACATAGTTTCTATCTGTCCTGTGAGCATCAGCATAACTTTTCTGTCTATCCTGTGCCTCTTTCAATCGTTGCCTAATCAGTTTTACCTGATCCTCCATCTCTTGGATCAATTTTGGTCTGACTATTACCCGGTCTTCTAACCTGTCCCAACTCAACGGCGTTCTGCAAGGTCTCCCATATAATGCTTCAAATGGTGGCATCCTGATTGAACTGTGATAACTATTGTTGTAAGAAAATTTCACTAAGGGTAAGTACTTTTCCCAGTGCGATTGTTGGTCCATAACATACATTCTTAGCATATCTTCAAGTACTTGATTTACCCTCTCTGTTTGCCCATCGGTCTCAGAATGATACGCTGTACTCAAATTTAACTGAGTCCCTAAGGCTGATTGCATATAAGTCCAAAATCTCGATGTGAACCGAGGATCTCTATCTAATATGATTTTATTAGGTATTCCATGAAATCTGATAATTTCATTTATGAATACCTGAGCTACATCAGCTACTTCATAAGTATCTCTTACCAGGATTAAATGGGCGCTTTTTGTTAATTTATCAACCACAACCAAAATGGCATTATGCTTTTGTTGCGTAAGCGGCAGCCCAACGATAAAATCCATAGAAATTATTTCCCACTTGGTCATAGGGATGTCATGAGGTTGTAAGAGACCTGCTGGGTGACAATGATCAGCTTTTACCTGCTGACATTCAAGACACTTAGCAACAAATTGGACAATGTCGTTTTTCATGCCTGACCAGAAGAAGAGTCTCTTAGTGTCAACATACATCTTCTTTACACCAGGATGTGCACAATACACTGCTCTGTGTGCTTCCTTTAAGATGGTGTTTCGGAGATCTCCACTATCTGGTATATACATCCTTCCATGAAATCGTAGAATTTCGTCTTCTTCCAGCTCGTATCCTTCGAACTTAGGTTCCTTTTAATGGTTGCTCTCAAGCCCCGACCTTACTTTTAAGTACCAACTATCTCTTACAAGATGTTCAAGTACTTGATCTCTTAAGTTCACCCTGATAGGTATGAGGGAGAATATTCGAGGTCTTCTACTTAAAGCATCTGCTACTACATTCTCCTTCCCTTTTATATATGCGATTACAAAATCATATTCTCTTAAGAGTTCACTCCATCGTCTTTGTCTCACATTTTAAGTCTCTCTGGGTGAATAAATACTGTAAACTTTGGTGGTCACTTTTAAGCACAAATTTTCTCCCCACCAAGTAGTGTCTCCATATCTTTAAAGCTAAGACCACTGTGGCTAACTCTAAATTATGCGTAGCATAAAGTTCTTCATGAGGTTTTAATTTTCTTGAAGCGTATGCTATTACGCCTCTTTCCTGCATTAATACTGCACCTAACCCTTGTTTAGAAGCGTCGCTACACACAGTAAAATCTTTATCCATATTAGGTACTCGCAAAATTGGTGCACTAGTCAACAATCTTTTAAGTTCAGAAAAAGCCTTATCACAATCCTCAGTCCATTCATACTTAACACCTTTGCGTTGGAGGTTTGTGATCGGTTTTGGAATTTTGGAGAATCCCTCCACAAATCTTCAGTAGTAACCTGCTAAACCCATAAAACTACGCACTTCATGTGCATTCTTAGGTATCGGCCACTCCTTGATTGTGTTTACCTTCTCAGGATCTACAGAGATTCCTTCGCCAGATATGATATGACATAAGTAACGAATTTCATTTTGAAAGAAAGCACATTTGGATAATTTTCCATATAACTTGTGTTCTTTGAGACAGGATAATACTATCCAAAGATGCTCTTCATGCTCCTTCTCATTCTTAGAGTAAATGAGAATATCGTCCAGGAAAACTTGTACAAATTGGTCGAGAGATTTGCGGAGAACGCTATTCATAAGGTTCATGAAGACCGCAGGTGCATTGGTCAACCCAAATGGTACCACAATGAATTCATAATGCCCGAAATGAGTTCGGAATGCCGTCTTAGAAACATCGCTCTCGTTAATCCTTAGCTGATGATAACTTGATCGCAAATCGATCTTTGAAAACACAATAGCTCCTTTCATTTTATCGAAAAGGTCGTCAATGCGAGGCATTGGATACCTATTCTTTACCGTGGCCCGGTTTAAATCTCGATAATCCACACACAGTCGTAATGAACCATCTTTCTTCTTGACAAAGATTACAAGAGCACCCCAAGGTGAAACAATGGGTCGAATGTGTCCTACATCTAACAGTTCTTTCAGTTGCATTTGCAATTCTTGAAGTTCCGGGGCGGTCATTCTGTAAGGTGTTTTAGATATAGGTTCCGTACCAGGTTTCAATTCTATTTTGAGGTCTAGCTCTCTCTTAGGAGGCAGTCCTGGTAATTCCTTTGGAAAAACATCTGGAAATTCTGACAGAATCGGATACTGTTCTAAGGAAGGCCCTTTCTCTTTGCTTACTTCTTGAACTGCATACACTTGGCAACCTTTCCTTAAGCACCGCTTCATTTGCATAGCTGAGATGAAATGCAAGGATACTCTTCTCTTAATACCTTGAATTTGAATTGTCTCTCCCTCATCATTCATCCAAAGTATTGTTTTTCCGGAACAATCTACCCATGCTGGATGAGACTCTAACCAATCCATTCCTATCACCAGGTCGTAAGTTCCTAGGGCCGTTTTAGTTTGGTCGAACAGACTCCTAGATCAACTTTGCAATCCTCAACACTTAATTCTACCGATTGAAGTTCTTCCGAAGCCATTTCTACCTGTCTGAAATCATTTTGCTTGCAGGCTGCCAACCCACATTTATTTCATGTATAAGATGAAATAAAACTATCAGTAGCTCCAGTGTCAAATAAGATTTTGAGTTTTATTCTGTTGATTGTACCTGAAGATTCCACTACAGTGGATTGATGTGCTGCTTGGTTTTTGTTGACGACGGCATGGATTCTATGATTGCCTTGGGTATCTGATAATGGTCCTTTTCCTGCTCTCCGAGAATTCTCCAGACAATCACGCTGAAGATGAGGTCCTCCACACCCCCAACAGTCCAGCTGGGCTGGCCCTCGTGAGTTTGACTATGAATTTCTAGGCCAAGAGCTCTGTCCCCTGGTGCCACTTCCTCTCCCATTCCTTCCCAGATTACTAGCCCCTCGAGATTTCCAAGGACTGATGTTTGAGGATTCGGAAGCTATAGCATTTATGGTCATGGGAGCTCCTGCTCGTGCTCCTCTTGGGATAAACCTGTTACCATAAGGAAGTGGTCTCGAGCTATTTCCTCGGAAGAAGTTTTGCGGAGTCTTTTCTGTAACTGCCTGTGGTATTGGTTCAGCTGGCCTGAAATCCCTTTTAATCCGCAGATGTTCTTCTGCATAACGAGCACATTCAACCTCCTCTACTACCGTCGATGGCTTCCACATTCTTACCATGGCCCTGATTCGAGGATTTAATCCATATACGAAACGCTCGACTTGGCGTTCATCCGTGTCTAGATAAGGAACATATTTTACAAGTTCCATAAACTTTATCTCACATTCTTCCAAGGTCTTACTACCTTGGATTAGAGTTTGGAAAGCTCCGGCTTGCTGCTCTTGAAAGAAAGGTGGTAAGTATTTCGCATGGAATCGGTCCACAAACATCTCCCAAGGAACGATATCTTGAGTGAGATGCAGCTGTTTTTCCAAATTTCCCCACCAAATCAGAGCATTCCCCCTGAGTTGGAATACAACGATCTTTTTTTTAGAAGTGGAAGAATATTCTCATAATGCGAAGCATCTTATCATCCCTTCCAACCATGTTTTGGCATGTTCTCCAACTCGTCCTCCAGAGAATTCCGGGAGTTTAATCTTTTGCAGTTCCCGCGAAATATCTTCTCTATGAGGCTTATAATCATAATCCTTAGGCTTTTCGGAATGTCTTTCCTCTAGATGACGTCGTTCCTCCTTGCTACTGGTCGACTATGACCCTTTTAATGTTTCCAAAATGGCTTCTAAAGAGCTCATCACCATAGTTAGATCGGGCACTGGAGCAACAGGTGCTGATGGTGATCTACGAGGTGGCGATGGTGATGGCGAGGGTGGAGGTGATGGCAATTCATTTCGCTGGTGTTGTCGCCTTTGGTACGTTCTTAGCATTGTAACTTTTCCTGAAATACATAATAAATTTATGAGAAATGGGTAAATTTTTAGACTGACTAAATATAATTTTCGTAAAATTTGAGCTCGCATACAAGTATAGTTCTTTTCCTATTTTACCTGCAGGCAGGTCTTACTAGTACCAAGGTCAAGGAGGGTGGCAACGTGACCTCCTTGTCCTATGTAGGGTATTTTATGCGTACTAACTCTAGAGTGAGATGCAGGGGTTTTCATAGATCATAGTGTGGGTTTGAAAAATTTGTCTAGAATGTTCAGTCCTAGATGCAGTTATAGAAGGGATTATTGATTTTCAGCGATTTATGACTATAACTAATACTTGAATATTGATTTTCTTTACCTTCTTTTGTAACAAAATAAATGAGTTAAAATACAATTGTCAAATTTATTTTATACAAAATCGAACTTCCAAACAAATTTGTTATCATATAAATATATTGGTAAATGTTTATGCATTGCTCAATTTACAATTAGCTTGATTATATATATATTTTTACAAATAATTACTATTTTTAATAAAGTATATAAACAAATACACACTATACCTTTTCAGCCATAGATACAAGTATTTAAACTTTTACATCATATACAAAACTATCAAATCTCCACCCATATTTGAAGTGAAGTATTTATTTTTGTGATTTAAACTATTTTCTAAATTAACCATAGTTTAATATATACGCTCTTTAAGTTATAATATAATATGTGGGAATAAATATCATTATAATTTCATTTTTCGAATAATAAATTCCATATGTTATGGTTGGAGGTTTTATAACATATGGTAGGGTCATATATATAGGATACATTAAGACATCAAATATATTACATTTTAATGTGCGTTGGCAGTTTGATACATTGGAGGGGTGAACATTACAACCAACCTTATGATCCGCATATACTAACATTATAGTTCCCTTGGCAAGTTCTATTCAAAGTAATTACATGGTCGAGTATTAATGTTCAAAGGCAATGTATTACTATGGTATATATCAAAGTCAACCCCACGGCATATATATGGGTTCGTATTAAATTTGGGCGTGGTATTAAACGCATTTTATTATATTTAAAACCCAGACGAATTTTTAAAACTTGGCACATTTAAATTACCTAAGTCTGCATCTATTAACATTATAGTTCCCTTGGCAAGTTTCGTTCAAAGTAATTATATGGTCAAGTATTAATTTAAATTAATATATATATCCGCATTTTATTATATTTAAAACCCAAGAATTCACGTTAAAATTTGGATATGTTATATCCATACTCGGGCGACACGATATATTAATATATATGCGGTGACATATCGGAGGCATAAACCTTAGCGTGGCTTCACCTTAAATACACATCGATTTTGAGCTTTCGACAATGAATCATATGTAACCCAGATGGAAATTTAAGGTTCACATTGTTCCCTTACTTATACCTCATGGATTTTCATTAAATTTTTCTCACGCAGCAAACGAAATTTTTTTTTTTTTTTGAAGACTGTCCTGGACAAGTTGATTGAAAAGATTAAATCCAGAGTACAACCACGCTTTTCAATGACGGATCCAGATGTAGCTCTAGTGATATTGCGTTTAGTACATCGTTATGAACTATCTGTTGTAGAGTCAGATTTATTTCAGCTTCTTTTGTTAATGGTACCCCCAGATCTGTTTCATTTCGTGCTGTAACAGGTGACTTACATTTCCTAAAATAAAATGTATTAACATGTTTTCTCTTTGATGGTTAATATGGTTGACCTGAGGCTATATATACTGCACCATAGGCTCATCGATTTTCTATTTTAGTTTTCCCGCTGGGTATGTTTTATTTGATAAAGGGATATGCAGGAGGGAAACAGGATGCTGAGGAGATGGCTATGTAGGATGATTTTATTGGAGTTGGAAGAGTTCTCGGATGACAAACGAACTCATATGTCTGAGGGCATTATTATAGGACAAGTTGCCAGTTCAAGTCCTTTTACGGATAGTCGGTTGGTCGGTCTTGCAGACTACAGACCTAATGTTCTGAGTGGGCCATGATAACAATTCGGGGGAAGTGGAGACTTCATTATTAACGCTGAGACTGTTGATAGAATTTTTCTAAAACTATGTCAAGGATCACTAAGTGAAATCCATCTCGTTTTAAACTTATTGAAACCAAATCATTTAATACATGTGTTGCAACACGTAAATACTGATCGCAAATTGGCCTTAAGGTTTATAGACTAATGAAGAAGGATCTTGTTCTTAGCCCTCAAGTATACTGTATTTTCGCTCATAAATTTTGTAGTTTGGAAATCTATGGTTGTGCCTATGACCTGCTTTATCAGTTATAGAAAATAATTCAGCTTTTGAGATCTTTGAAATGATTATTTCTACTTATCGTGCATTTCGTACAAGAAATTCTGTTGTTTGTTTTTGATGTACTATTTAGTATCTATACTAAGGCCAAAATGGTTCATGAATCATAAAAAAAAAAATTGAATGGGAAGGCATAGACTGATACCCGATTCAAGGTCTACACCTTTGGAGCTGATGTATAAATATTCACACATCATTCTTCAGTTCCATATTTTCATTCAAGGTATTTACTTATGAAGAATGAATACAGAATCACTTAATGTTGTAAGCGACCAATAGGCCACAGAGATTTAATAAACTTAAATTTGTCTATTATCTTCCATAGCTAAGATAGAAGACTCAAAAGACTCAAGCAGGTTTAACATCAATCTTAACTAACAAGTCCAAAAGTTTGAACAAGAGCTCCGATACCATGTGTAAATACTCAATCCAGCATTTCAAACAAACACTTATCTGATTTTTAAATTTAAATAGAAATTCGAATGAAAGGAGATTTAAGCATAAATTATAATGTGAGGAGATTCACAGTTTATCACTTAACTTTAAGTTTACAAAATAACTAGCTTACGCTTAGAAGAATACTTGGAAACTGAAATCAAAACCTGAAACAAGTTGTTGATTGCTTAAACCGTGCTTCTTCTCTTCAACGCAGCGGATAGATTACAGAGTCAATCGGTTCCTCCCAACCAATTTAGGAAACATTCCTAAATCCAGAGGACGCCTCCTCTGCCCCCGTGCCCAGAATTCCGAGAACACCGAGTCTCCCTTCCACAGTTTATCACTTTCAATCCATCCCTTTGATAATAACACCCAATTTTTATGCAAGAACACAAGACCCCTTCTCCTTCATGTCTCATAGTTTAAATAACATTCCCCTCCACCGCCATCGCATTCCTCCACTGCCATAACATTCCTCCACCGCCATAACTCCATCGAGATTTGATTTACATTAATGTAGAAATGAATGTCTTTATGGAAATGACATTCGATTAATTGAGTATATGAATGTCATATATGGTTTTCTTATTCATGGTGCTTTTATCTTTAATTTAAGTATCTTTTAGATTAATTTTTATATTTTTATATTTATTCTTAATTTAATTAATTAACTTTATATATATTCTTAATTAAATTATATTATTTTCTTTCATTAGTCCACTTATATATAATTTATACTTAGTTATATATATATATTTTTGAATGCCGTTTTATCATATCTTGGCGAGATAAAATGTAAGGTGGTTTTCAATTTGTTTTCGAACTGAGGTAATCTTAAATATTAGCCAGTATGTATACTAGTACAATGTGTGCGATATATGCATGTGTAGCTATCAAATATGTATATCGTATACACGCTAATATTATTTTGCTTATAACTTGGGAATGGGTCGTTACACATCCTCCTTCATCATGGACTCAACATGAGCCTCCAACTACTCCTCCATAGACAACCCAACATGCAATACATGCTCACCAGTCAACTGCAGGTGACTGTCATCCAAAAACTTTTTCATAGATATGGATGCCTCTATACCTATCGGCTCCTCAACAATGATTGAGATGTCTTTCGGCACCTCATCAACCTTTGATGCATTTATATCACCTAAGAACTCGGTCACAACCCCGGATAGCTCATTAATGTATACCTCAACAACGGATGGCATCTCATCAACAAGTGTATGCTCAACTGTCTCCTTGTTAACCATGGCCCCTTCAACTACTCTTGCATCTTCTACCTCAATCCTCCTCACCATCCTTGCATAATTCCACCAAATTCCCACTGATTTGTGCATGTCTCTTAGTTCACTGAACTCCCAAAAATAGAGGGACGCTTGAATTCCATTCCCCAATGATTGATATGTCCTCCAATTTGCTGCCAATAACTCAACATCAGTTGCAATCGTGTCTTTCCCTCTTGACGCTTTATACACAATATTGGGAATAGTGTATTTGTTGTATAATTGAGAATGGTCCTAATTCCCAATTGTTGTAAGAATCAAATTCTTCTCCACATCAATCTTCATTTGTTGCATCCTAATCACCTCATTCATGGTTACTGCCATGTTGTTTGATTTTAACCTTTCTTTGGATCCCATGATTTTTTTTTGGTCTTGTCATAAAATGAAGGGTTTCTCACAGCCTGAACCAAGACTATGGCTCTAATAGCACGGTAATATTCCAAAAAGGGAATAGCAATGATAAACAAAGCAAAATATCATATAACACCAAAATATTTAAACAATAATCAAACACCCACAATTTACACCGGAACTGCGCCAAAATTCAGCCATTTTATTATATGGAAAAGAGTACAATGCATGAAATGTGTGCACATGGGATTTCCAAAGCAAGGTAAACAATCCCAGGTGAGAAAGATGCTATCTGGATGTAGAGGAAAGGCTTCTCCTCAATGTTTTGCGTTGAGCCTGGAAATTCTACAACCGCTAGTTGGAAGGAACCCCTGTTTGAGCCTCCAAAAGTGCTCAAAAAATTCTGCCAAATTAATCTTGAGCTCTCCAAAAATAACCTAGAAAAACCCAAAAAGGGTTTGGGAAAATTTTACTGACCACCTAGGACACAAAATTTAAGCTCACTTCTCCTATCTGGCTGCCAAATAATTCTATTGTTTTGGGGCACCCAAACTCCAAAAATTCTGCAACATTAGGAGCAGACTCCCTGACCCATGACCGAAAAAACCCAAAAAGAAATTGGGATAATTCTGACCTCTCAGAATTACCCAATTTTTGGTGTTGCGCCCTTCCTGGTAGAAACTGCGTCCCCCACACTTCAACTGCTAGATTTGGCACTTTGTTCTCCTTAATTTGTTGTAGAACTGCCCTAGATATTACCTCTGGAGAGGTGAGTGGATTTCCTTCCCAAAAACCCACACAAGCATAAAGTATTCAGCGCCACGAATTTCACCCAATGTCACCACTGCGCAGGCCCTAGAGTGGCATATTTAGCTCTCACAAAAGCTGCAACATCCAGCCCTAAAAACCTCCACAAATGCTAGTCCAACCTGAGAGAAAGTTATGCTAAATTCTCAAGCCAAAATACCCCTTTTCTCTGCCCCAACTCAATGGTACGATTTTGATCCCTACATCCTCCCTAGAAATCGAACTGAATGAGAAATGTCCTGAAAGGTACCACAATCTCCAGCAAATTTACCTCCCACTGAGTACAGAAATTCCTCCTTAGGGTGGCACAAGAAGTCCACCGAATTTTTTCTTGGAAATTACTTGTGCTAAACAGCACGGGTTGCCTTGGCTAAGCAGCTCAAGAGAACTAGAGTTGAATTGTAAAATGATCAAAGATACCAAATGGAGGCACCCAAGCTCTATTTATAATTGTTGGCCCTCTCTCCCTTGCTGGTCTCCACCTTCCACTAATTCGCACCCCTTCCTTTCTCTCTCTCTCTTCTCACTAGTGCGAATTTCCACTTGGGCCAAATTTCTCTCCTTGTGGTCCTCACTCTCCACTAAAGCTGTGATTTCCCTTTTTTCTCTTAAGTCCCAATGCCGGAATTGCCTCTTCCAAAAATCGTCTCTAATACAGAAAATCAAATTGGGGATATCTCCAGCAAATTTACCTCCCACTGAGTACAGAAATTCCTCCTTAGGGTGGCACAAGAAGTCCACCGAATTTTTTCTTGGAAATTACTTGTGCTAAACAGCACGGGTTGCCTTGGCTAAGCAGCTCAAGAGAACTAGAGTTGAATTGTAAAATGATCAAAGATACCAAATGGAGGCACCCAAGCTCTATTTATAATTGTTGGCCCTCTCTCCCTTGCTGGTCTCCACCTTCCACTAATTCGCACCCCTTCCTTTCTCTCTCTCTCTTCTCACTAGTGCGAATTTCCACTTGGGCCAAATTTCTCTCCTTGTGGTCCTCACTCTCCACTAAAGCTGTGATTTCCCTTTTTTCTCTTAAGTCCCAATGCCGGAATTGCCTCTTCCAAAAATCGTCTCTAATACAGAAAATCAAATTGGGGATACATCACTCCTGCGCTCCCCTGTCCCAGAAACTTGGTGGAACATTGGTTACATCCCAGTAGCTCATAAATCACCTTTCCTCATCTTATGGTAGGCAAGCTGCAATGGTTCATCATTATATATAATTAATTACCCAAAAAACACATGTATAATTTTCAAAGGATCATTATAGGTTTAAAGTTTTGTTATAATACTATGTTGGAACACCTAATACTAAATGGGTAGGTGTGGAATACAAAAAGTCACAATGGAGTCCAAGTGACCTTGGAATGTGAAACCAAGAGTCACACCATTGTACTATAAATGTATATCATGTATAATGGAAAAATAAGAAAGCCTCACGCTTATCTTTCATTGTGTGTTGAGTCTTTTGTGTGTGTGTGTTTATTCTTCTCATACACCATGTGTGTGCTTAACATGGTGTTTAACATGGTATCAGAGCGAGCGATTGTTGGCCCTGCTCCAAATTGAGTGAGCCATTTGTGTTTATGGCCTGTGCATATCTGCATTTTTGCAGCATTTAAAGAGTTTTTGCATCAGATTTTTTGCCGCCATTCAGAGGTGTTTTGAAGAAGAGCAGCGTTGGTTTTGAGAAGGAGCAGCATTCAAAATCCCAGCATTCAGAAATTTTATCTTGGAGAAGTGCAACAGTTTTTTGTCACATTCAGAAATTTGTTTTGAAGAAGAGTAGCAGTGGTGTTGAAGAAGCGCAAAACTGCATCTGAAGGTTTTCTCATTGCACATGATTCTGCAATTTCTGCTTTTAATTTCTGCATTGAAGAGTTGCTGGAAAATAGCTTTTCAAAGTGGGTTTCTGAAAGGAAAATTTCTGAGTTTTTCATTGAAAAATCTCTGCAAATTTCTGGGTTTTACTGCTGAAATCTTCTAGAAAATTCTGCATTCTCTTTCTCTGCTACTGGAAAAATTCTACTGTTGCCCTCATTTCTGCATTTTGTCCATTCCGCTGTGTATTTAGAAGAAAAATCTGCTGCTGTTTTAAAGTCTCCTATCTCTACTCTGCTGTTTTCAAAAAAAATAAAAAATAAAAATAAAAAACAACTGCTCAAACCCTCACACCACTAACCAGCACACTCGGCCTTCCCCTCAACCTACTCTACGCAGACCTCACATACGCTCTCCCTACCTTGTGGCCTCACACCACTCTCCTCCCTAACTCCTCCACGACCTGCTCTTCCCAACCTATCATTCCAATCTCAAGGCTCCCACAGCCAGCCACTCCACATTACCTCACTCTATGCCGGCCCTCCCATTACCTCACGGCTTATCCCAAACTCCAGCGCTCACTATGCTACCCTATCCGCTCTCAACTCTCAAACCCGCTCCAGATTTTTATTTCATTTTTTTAATTTTAAAACTTTCCAACGCTCCTCGCTATCTAACGCATCTGCACCTTTGGCCTTTGGCCGCTCCCTTTTACCCTGCTTCCACACGCATACGGCACTCCACCCTTCCCCATACCCCCTCGCCGCTCCCTACAGCACCTCCTAACTCGCTACCTTACCCTCTGCAACATATTCACCAATCGACCTTACCTCTACGCCCTTCCCATTGCAACGCCGCCCTCCATTCCTAAATGCTTTCACAACACCGCTCTCCCAACTCACGATTCCCACCTCGCCCTTCTCACTCGCTCTGCGCTAAAGCCCAGCTCTCCTCTTCTCATACTCCATCCCCTCTCCTACCCTACTCTACCCGCCCAGCACTCACTCCATTCCCATCGCTCTCCCCTAATTGCAATACCCTTCCCCTCTACCCAAACGACTCTCTCTTCATATTTCGTTTTTAAATTTTTTTATATCTGCCCCCCCTCCATACAATTGTTTTTTAAAATTCGACCTTTTAAATTGTTCCTATTTTTAATTAATTTCCATTCTTAAGCAATTTTTTTAATTAATCTTAATTAATTAAAAAAAAAAAAAAACAGCAGAGAGAGGAAGAGAGAAAGAGCAGATAGAGAAAATGAATAGCAGGAAATGAAGAGAAAATGGACTGAATATATAGAGAAAATTGCAGATTTGACATTTTATGATTTGTGGCATAAGGGTGATTTTCTGAAGAATTTGACATTTGAAGACAAGTTTGCCATCATTGCAAAACAATTATTTGAAAAAAAAATAAAAATCAGCTGCATAGTGTTTTCAGCTGCACATTTACAAAATATTTTTGCAGAAATATTGTATTGCATTGACATTGTATTGTGAGTAGACATTGCTTCTTCATAGTTGCAATCAGTACTTGAGTTGTTGAAAAATTGTTGATTGCCCTCCATCATTTGAGGAGCACACTTTGTACTTTGAGATTTCCATAGTTGGAAATTTTTTAGAGTCATTGTATTTTTGAAAGGTTGTTGAATCACATTGTAAACGGGTGCATTTTCGGTTGAAGCCAACACCCTTTCAATTTTTTGAGCCTAAGTTGTTGAAAATGGCTAAAATCAATGAGGCATTAGAGTTGTTGAAAAACCTCATTCATTCCAATGTTGATGACATGATAAAAATGAGCAAGCATGCTCTTTGTAATATTCAAAGTTGTTTGCAAGATGCACGAGAAAAGATTGAGTTTTTGCAGTTGGAATCTTAGCTTCAACGAGATGAACTTCAGCAAAAGAGTCACCATTCTAAACCTGTTTCTGTTCAAAACATTGTGAAAGACTCCCATCAGCAGCAAGTCAGCAAAGTTCCAGTTGATTCACATTTAGTGCCTTGTACTAGAGCAGATGTACATGCAAATGCAGCAGTTCAACCTGCACTTCTCAAGCCCATCATCAGACCTTGGGAAGAGCTTGTCCACAACAAGCATCGAACTGGTTTTGGATATGACAAGGATGTGTCCTTTCATATTCCAGACTACACCAAGCCCATCATATTTCAGAGTGCTGGATTCTTGTATGACAGTTCACCTGCAGCTGATCCAGATCCTGTTCCACAACAACAACAGATTGAGAAATGCCAACACTGTGATCGAGTTGGCCATATGAAAGATCACTGTTTTGATCTTCATCCATGCAAGCACTGTGGTCGGCACACCCATTCTTCAGACAGAAGCTTCAAAAACAAGCCTCCTGCAAGAACCAAGATTCATCTTGGATGGATCGCTTCTTGGCAATGGGCATCAACAGCCAAGAAGATGTTTACGACACATGTTAGAACTTGTTCACGAATATTGAGCAAACTTCAGTTTAGTTTTCGCCATCATCTCACCTTGTCCCTGACAGGGGGGAAAATGGTGGTCATGTACAAGCTTCGACGATAGATCAAGCGAGCCTGAGCCACAATCTCTCATTCCATGTTCAGAGTTGTAGCCAGAGACACAGCAGTTCAAGCGAGCCTGAGCCACAATTCGTCATTCCGGATTCAGAGATGTAGCCAGAGACACGGATGCCCATGAGCATGCCTTCAGTTGGTGGACAACCTTAAACCATCATCTTTGGTTGGTGGATAACCTAAAACCATCACAGGTAGTAGACCTCCCTTCTTTTAGGTCGAAGGTCTTCCTTTCATATATGAGGAACACTTCCTCTAGCAGAAGCCTTCAGCTTCTTGCCAGCTTTGGTTGAGTTCCAGGAAATGCTTCAAGCATTCCAGAGTTGTTGGTAATCCTAAAACCATCACAGGTAGTAGACCTCCCTTCTTTTAGGTTGAAGGTCTCCCTTTTTATGAGGGACAATTCCTCTAGCAGAAGCCTTCAGCTTCTTGCCAGTTTTGGAAGAGTTCCGGGAACTGCAACAAGTTTTGCGTTCCAGTGTTTGTGGTCATCCTAAAACCACCTCTTTTTTCCAACATTTCAGAGAGTTGATTCAGCCAAGTGCTACCATATATACTTTGCAGATTTGTATTACAACTATTTTCTTGGACTCACACATACCCCTTCGGATTAAGGGGGGATGTTGGAACACCTAATCCTACATGGGTAGGTGTGGAATACAAAAAGTCACAATGGAGTCCAAGTGACCTTGGAATGTGAAACCAAGAGTCACACCATTGTACTATAAATGTATATCATATATAATGGAAAAATAAGAAAGCCTCACACTTATCTTTCATTGTGTGTTGAGTCTTTTGTATGTGTGTGTTTATTCTTCTCATACACCATGTGTGTGCTTAACATGGTGTTTAACAACTAAGGAGAAACTTCTAAGTTGCACGAAACGGGGAAACTGAAACGAGTTTCCGAAACGGGAAGCAATACAAAATGCGACCTCCCCAAATTTTGGAAACGGGGAAACGCGATATATATATATATATATATATAATTTAAATTTATATTAGAATTCAGAACATTCAAGAAATGTTATGTGAAATCATAAAACATACATGATAAATTCAAAGCATAAAATATTACAAGTTACAAGACATTTACTCATGAATGATAACAGACACATAATAAAAATAGCAATATCGAAATATCCAAAACCAACCTTTATTATATATCAAAATCTCAAAATCAGCCTTTATTATATATATGAGGTTGCAAGTACAATAAAGACTATGAGGCTGCAAGTACAATAAATACTATGAGCATGTCAAGTCAAGGTTATGTTTGAGCGATGGGTACATTTTTAGTAGGGTCATGATAGAGGAGATTGTCACTAACATCAAGGTACATAGAGGGATTGGTGCTCTTGATTAAATACGAGTTCCATACCCTAATACATGGCAAAATTCGGTGGAAACATTGCAATCACCCAATCCTGAAATCCTGAAAAACTGATAAGTCTGCTAGATTTTGAATGAAATCTAAAATTCTACTTTCTCCAAATGAAATCCAATGAGGTCGGAACCACTCTCAAACATCCCGAGTCATTTCATGGTAATGTTAAAAATTTAAGTAAAAGGATGAAAATGAAGATTAAGGAGAATGTCACTTTTACCATGAATCGCATATAAATACTAGGGCCATATGCTTGATCATTAGAAGCAAGAGTCTTTTTATAAGTTGAGAGAACCATCTAGATGCATCCAAAAGACACTTTCCACAATTAAAAAAATAATAAAACACACGAACCCCACAAAAAAGCAAAAAAAATTAAGTTAAAATGATGGAAACGCGCCCGTACAGCCTGGAAACGCGTTTCCGTCCATACTGAGCACGTTTCCTCCACAGGAAATGGCCCAGTACGGACGGAAACGCGTTTCCAAGCCGTATGGTACGGGGAAACGCGTTTCCGTTTCATTTCAGGGCGGAAACGGACCCCTACCCTACGTTTCCTGCAACTTAGGGAAACTTACAATCATGTAAGTTAATTTCACTCAAATTTGTATGTAAATTGCTTGTCCTATTTTTTTGCACCAATGAATAAATTACCTTGTTCTTGACAAGGTTTAAAATTATGCATGTAAGGATTAATGGGGAAAATAACTTTTCTTCTTTAGCATCACTAGTGACTAAAAATATGTACTGTGTGTTCCTTCAATGAACTCCAATTATGTGAAATTCAGTTCAATTCAATAAAATTCAGGAATCATAGCATCAATATTAAATTCATCTTATAATCTACAAAGGAAAGGTATAGTAGATATACCAAATGGTTCCAGACGACTAGCTTCTATTGTTGCTGTCACATCACCAATGCACTCCATTGTGGCTGATATTAAGGCAAAAAGAAGTGGCAACACTGCTGGAGCATAGAATTTAAGAGGAAACACATGCACCCAAAGGAAGGTTGCCCAATTAGCATTTGCTATCTGGGTGCCAGTTACATACCTGCTCACCAACAAATGAAATCAGGACACATATCTATCAACTGTAAACTCATTGTTTTATAAGGACAAAGTGAAACATGTGAAATATGAAATAGGATATGAGAAAGAAAGGAGACCTAAGGTGCAATAATTTTTGAACTTGGAGGTCTTTTGAACATTTCATTGTGAATGAATTCATTTGAAGATAAAGTGAACAATCATGTTATTATAGATAATATTTAGTTTATAGTCATTGATGATGTGTCATGGAAATGAGAGTTATTTGTCATGCAAGAAGATATACAAAAAGGCTTGATGCCATACAAAACACAAAATCTATAAATATAAAATACTAAGATTTTATTGGTGGGATTTATTAGCCTAGAAGAATAGATGAATATCATGGATCCTAAAAGCAATGGTATAGAGATGCTTTTCAAAAATTGTATATTCCTCTGATTGCATTACTAAATTGCTTGCTATATATGTGAAACTACATCAGCTAAAAACTAATTTCTTAACTCAAATTCGATAAATTTTAAGAACTTTCCGTATGAACTAAGAACCCTTCAGATATAAACTAGGAACAAAATAATGCTTCTCAAGAACAGAAAATCAACCTACTTGAGTTGTGCAATGTTGAAAACTGTGAAAAAGCTTTATCCATCTATAAAATGTATCTATATCTGCAAAGAGTTTTTATGCATCAAATAAGCAATTCGTGACCTATTTTATACTATGTAAACATTGTTGTTCAACCCAACAATTATAAGACCTTGGGAAAATAATAAGGCTCAATATTACATGCAAGAATTCAAAGTGTAAACAATCAACAAAAGAAGTTTTAACCTTTGTGCTATAGTATCAAAGAGCCCAAGATAGGAAAAGATAAGCTCAGAGAAAGGTAGGATTCATTCAAACACAGAATTATCTTAAATATGGTATAATAATCTTGGTAGGTTTGACATAATTAAAACACAATAATGGGACATGTTACCCCTTATACTAGCAGGGATATCTATATAATCATGCAACAATTTTGCACCATTGTAAGCCCAATGTCACAAGTCAAAAGCCATGTATTAACCATGTGAGGCCCTATAGGCATCCTAGACCTTATGTCATGTTGTGTCAATTGTTTTGGTCAGACCATGGTCAGTCCCTTTGAGTTCATCTCTAGCTCCCTTCCTCCTGGATAGGATTGGAGGACCTTTGATGGGCTTATATGAAGACTCATGGTTTTAAAGGAACCTTGTTTTGTATGGGTGATCACTAGTGTAGGGGTTAGTCCAACCCACGTTAGGTGCACCTATGTCTTACCCCAAGGTTATGCGTCTATTGAGTTTATAGGTTGCAATGGATTTGGTTTAGTATCTCTCAGATGTTTCTCAAACATGGAAGTCTCATAGCCAGTGAAATTTCACACTTCCCAAGGTACTTCATGTTTCCTAATGCAAAGTGATCTTAGAAGTCGAAAGGTCAATAGGGTCTCAAATTACATAGCTTGATGAGAGGATGACATGCCAAGTGGAAATTTTCCATTTTCTGAAGGTATTCGCAAGATATGATTCATCAAAGTTGGTCAAATAGGTGGCGTAGGTTAAATAGGTGGAGCATTGAAGCGTATTGGACATGCATTACATTTAAAGTGGTCTATTCAATGAGAGAAACAAAACCTATGTCATGGAATTTTACAACTCCTAAGGGGCATTAGAGATCCTTTGTTTCACCATGATTTATGAGGTTTGACCAAGATTATGGTTCAACACTATGGATTGTTGGAGTTAACGAAGCATACTACAGGTCATGATGTGGAAATAGTACCTATTTTACTAGAACGCTTGGCCAAATAAGAAAGGGCAGTTTTGACCTACTATGCATGCAAAAGTCAAGTCAATAGTGAAATAGCTATTGGAAAAGTCAAACTAGCCATTGGAGGTGTCTATTACCAAGAAGATGAGGATAAGGACAAAAAGTAGCTATTGCAAACTCAAGTGATCAATCTTCTTCAAGTTGTACAAATTCCCAAAGTGATCAAGCTAATTCCCAAGGAAAGTTGACTTATGGAGTGTAATGTTCCAAATGGAAAATTAACAGTGATATTAAGCAAAATACACATGCAACACAGAAAAATTCAAACAACAATTAAACACCCATAATCTTGCACCAGAATTGCACCAAGCTGAGCCATTTTATATCAAAAGGAGAGTACAATGCATGGAATGTGTGCACCTGGGCTTGCCAAAGCAAGCTAGACAATCCTAGGTGAGAAAAATGTTGTCCGGATGCAAAGGAAAGACTTCTCCTCAATGTACTATGCTAGCCCTAGAATTTCTACAACTGCTAGCTGGAAGAAACCCCTGTTTGAGCCTCCAAGGGTGCTCAGAAAATTCTGCCAAATTAATCTTGGGCTCTCCACCACAAACCTAGAAAAACCTAGGAAGGGTTTGGGAAAATTTACTGACTAGCCAAGACCCAAAATTTAAGTTCACTCCTCTTAACTGGTTTCCAAATAATTATGATGTTTTGGGCACCAAAAATCCTCCAAAAAATCTACAAAATTAGGAGTAGAGTTCTTGACCCCTGACTGACAAAACCCAAAAATGTTTTAGGCTAATTCCGACCTCCCAGAATTACCCAAAATTGGTACTACGCTCTCCACAACTGGTTCTGTGTCCCCCCTGAAGAGTGACCGTTGATTTACCCTTGTTTCCTCCCTCCAAATGGCTATGAAAATTTAGAAATGTTTCCTTGGAAATTTTGGCCCAAAACCCCAACTCCACTAGCTCCTCCTTACTCCAAATCTGACCCAAAAATTCTGCCCATAAAACTACCGCGCAGGCCCTAGAGGACAAATTTGGGTTCTCTCTATAGCTGTAGACTCCACTTATGAAAATTACAACAAATTCTCGTCCACGCTCAAGAGATTTTTTCCTAATTTCTCCAGCTGAAACTCCCTTGTAAACTCCTCAAATCAGTGGTCTGAAATTCTGGCCCTGTGTCCTCCTGGAGATTCTAACTAGGTGAGTTATGGCTAGAAATGACCCAGAAACTCCAGCAATCTCCTCTCCAATAAATTCTGAAATTCTCTCGTAGGGTGCACTCTAAATCCATCAAAGAAAGAGCTGAGATTTTTGCCCAAAAATATCCTTGTGCTAAGCAACACTCATAGTCTTGGCTAAGCAGCTCAAGAGTACTCTAAATCAGAAATTCAATTTGTCAAAAAGCCCCCAAAATGATGCCTCTTCCTTATATTTATCTTTTCTGCCCCCTTTCTCTCCTTGTGGGCCCCACCAATTCAACCTCCTTCTCCCTAGCTCGATTTTCCTAAGGGGTTCGAATTTCCCTTTTTGGGTGGCCCCACATCCCACTACAAATTTAATTTTTCCTTTTATCTATTGTTGGTGGCCTCCATCTCTCCAAAAGTTAAGTGGTGACTCCCTCCACCCACTTTTCCTAAGTTTACATGCCAAAATATTTCCCAACACACAATTGCAAAAATTGAAAATTTTCTAAGCAAAATTAATTTAATTGGGTACATTACATGGAGGTAGACATTGGAGGCTTCAAGAAGGACAATGGGGGAGATGCGACTACTATTCTTGACCATTTGACCTTTTGAGCACGTTAGCATTGGAACGTTGGACTTGTTTCGGATGTGAGAGTCAATTTGACCCACCTATGTGAGAAAACTCGTTGTAATAAAATACTATTTTTCTCTTGAATAAAGTTAGTCTCCAAAATTATTGTGGATGACAAGTAAAGATTTATTATTTTAATGGACAGAGGAAACTAGCCATTAACAATCAAAATTATAAATTGCTAGATCCTCCTCCTACTTGAGGTTATTGATTGTGAGATGATTTGAAGCCATAATACAAAGAAACCATTTGCGAAAATACTCTTTTGTGTATTGAATTTATCTTCTATGTTTTTTCTTCTTGATTTTTTCTTAAAGTCCTATGCTTTTAAGGACTAACTTGCACATATACTTCATCTAACACAAGACTATCATAGCGATCCATTGAGGGACAAACGGTCATGTAGAAGGGAAGATTAAATCCAAAGCCTTCCCCTAACCTTTTTCTAGTTTCCAAAATACTCTTTTCCAAGTGTTGGACAAGCCCTCTAGGGAATCTCCATCTAAAATTGTGGGTGATTGGCACTATTATTTCTATTATAGTTGAGGCATCTCGAAGGAGTAGATCCTCTTAGTGGATAAATTTTCTTGCAAGTTATCCAAGTCTAGGAGAGTGAGATAGTTTCACCCCAGCTCACTCATCTCTAGTTTAAAAGGAAAAATTGACAACGAAATGGTTGTAATCAAAACACTGCAAATTGGTTGTAATGTCCGAAACTGAATATTTTGACAAATTCTAGGAATTTAACTTGACAAAATGCTTCGGATAAAATTTTCATTCATTTAACATAACATTGCCATGTAAAATTGTAACAAATAGAGTACTGCAAAATAATAATACGAGGAACCAAATGTCATGTCCCCAATTAAAAATTTTGTCAAGGAAAATCTCGATTTTGCAATTTCGGCGATTAATATAATATTAGATATATAAAACTTATGATAAAAAAGTTGTGGGGGTATTAAATAAATTTTTGGAGAAAAGGAAAAGGTTGGGACTTAGGAAAAGAAGAAAATTAAAGTGAAGATAAGTTGTGGGGGTCACAAAAGGGGAAATCGAACCCCATAAGAGAAAATCGAACCACATGAAGAAGGAAAGCAAAGGGGGTTCGAATTAGTGGAGCCCACAAGGAGGGTTGAGCAATAATTATAAAAGGAAGGCTAGAACTTCATTTTGATCATTTTGTCTTGGCATTTCATTTCTAATCTTGGAGGGTTTGCTTGAGCTGCTTAACCAAGTCAACTAGTGTTGCTTGGCATAGGGATTTCCAAGCAAAAAATCCCAACTGATGTAGGAGCATCTAACCTAGGGTAACATGATTACCAAAGAAGTTTGTTTCCTAAGTTAGTATTTAATTATTTATTGTATTTTCCTATAGTTTTAGGAGAGAATGAGAATTATTGTAAAAAGGAGAGAGTTCGAGAATATTTGGGAAGAGTAGAGAGATTTGAGGGTTAGTTAGATCTCATCTAGAAATAAAGAATTAGTTTGAAAATTTGTATTACATGAAACCCTACTATAGCAACTGAGGGAAAATATTCTATTTGTTATTTTACTTAACAAATTATTTACTGTGTTCTACAAGAAAATATCGAAATCCATTTACTACAGCCTACACAATTTAACTGCGGAATAAATACAAGTGCGGAAACAAATCTGAACACACATAGATCACACAACCATCTGACACAATTATTTTTGTACTAATGTCCCCGGAAAACCCCAATGTGGGAAAACCAGTGCAGCAGGTATGAGGGTTCATGTTATTATGCAGTAAATTCTGAGTACAAATCTATGATTGACGAATCTATCAAATCATGCAGAGAAACTCACAGAAGAGATCTCGTGAGACAAACCTCACTCCTCCATGGGAAACTGGCATTGATCTCCACCAAGGATGGACTGCCCTACGTTGCCTCTGCACAGTGACTGCATCACAACTCAGCTTCCCTTCTACCTCTGCGCTAGTCTCACTACTGGTTGGAAACTGAGCCTCCGAAAAATCTCTCTGGGGTCTGACACTGGCTCTTAGTTGTCTCCTTTGCAGGAAAACGATTCTTCCTCTCGCTTTGCACAATGATTGCATAGGCATTGCGTCATGGGCTCTGCGCTAAAGCTGTGGCTCTCTCTGTATCTGCTGCTATATACTCTCTGACTCAGGAAACCTTCCAACAAGAAATACGGCCCCTCACTGCAATCAAGGATCACTTAGATCTGATTTTCATCCGAGCACTTGCTCCGTCAAAAAAAATCGATCTCTAGATCCCTTGTGTTTCCACGAATCTATTTTCCAAATGACCCTTCAAGTCCTTATAATCTTCTCGTTGAGGATTCAATGACCTAGATTATATCTCTAATCAATGGCTAAGATTAATTTTTGACTTGATCCATTTATTCTAGATCATCTCACTCATATTCTATTAATACACTTTAATTATTTTATTTTCCTAAGTTTTGACTTAGGATCCCTTTAAAAATAATTAATTATTTCTATAGAATACAATGCGAGTGGAATTTCACCAAACGCTTTCTGGGTTATTTAGAATACATGTGTCTAAGCCTCTCCTCAAAATTTGAGACTTAGAGCACATTTGATGCTACCCCAAATCAACACCCCCTTTTAGCGAGGAATGTGCTCTAACAATATGCCCTGCTGCATATTGTTCTGACTCTGAAGCATCTCCCTCTATGTTGCTGATGTCTGATTCTGCTGCCCATCAACTTTGCTCAAATGCTGCATCTATACTGCTGCTGACACTGCCAATGTCAACACTGCATCTGTACTGCAACTCTCTCTGACTTTTGCATCTGTGTTGCTGATGACTCTAACACTGCCAACTGCTACGCACTGCAACTGAAAAACATCCAAAATTTGGACAAGTATACTACATCTCGGTGATGAAGATCTCACTACTGCTAGCCTTTACGTTGTCGCTTTGAAGCTACTGTTGTGCATTGCGTCTCTTTGCGCTACTGCAACACTGCTCTGCGCTGCTCAGACTTCGATGCTGCTAACCACCGCTCTGTCACTTCAGCACTCCTCCGCACCAACTAGTACTAGTCCATCTTGCTACTGCTGTTTTGGGCTCTTGTAGCAAGGTGATGATCTGAGAGGTGGAGTCCTCAAGTATCCTGCCCAACTTGTAGATCTTTGTGTCTACAACTCCAAATCAGGCAACCTCCCTCCTGGAGATATATGAGTAGTCATAGCAAACTCCTCCTCTATCTTCGCAGCTTTGGCCTGAGGATCATGCTTCTCATCCTTGTCCTTCTTTCTGAGAGGACACTATGTGGCGTAATGTCCCATCTCAGCACACCAAAAGCATTTGATATTTGACATCCTTCTTCCTCCTTCGTTGCTCATGCTGCCCCTTTGATGCAAGGGCCGCATTTTCTTCCTCCTCCTTGATCTTCAAACCGCTACTGCTGCCCCCCTCAAGTTAACACTTAAGTAAGTCTCTCCATATCTCTTCTTGTTGAAGAGTTGCCCACATTGACTCCCAGTCCGACAAGTTCTCTCTACCCAGGATGCTCTAAACAAAAACTTGGTATGTAATATCCCATTTCGGGGATATCTCTAAAACACAAGCCAACTCCAACCAGAGATGGACTGGGAGGGCGTTTACCAGATATTTCACCTTTGAGAAGAGAGTGAGATCTGGAGGCTACCTGGCCCTTTCCAGTCTCTGTCTAAGAGTATGATGAAAACAAACCAAGTGGTATAGAACTAGAATGTCGAAAATAACAATAATGCAGACATACAATAGCATAGACAGCATATATAACAAATGCTCCAGAAATATAGAGAGAAAATGCTAAGCCATTTTATTAAACTGAGAAATATAATGAAGTACAATAGGTGATCAGAGTGATAGCACTTAGACTTTCTCAAGGCAAGTGAAGAAATACTCTCAGAATGGCTAAGAAATGGCTACTCTCTGAACTGTGTCCCAGCTGCTGGGAAACTGCCGTGTAGCTGCTATTGCTGAAATGAACTGATGACTTGGGGTTGATCCCCTCGCCGGAATGAGCTGAAAATCGGGAATCCTCCTCTACTCATCAACCATAGCAAAACCCAGAAATCATATTTGAAATGGCTGACCCCCGAGAATCACCCCCTTGGGGAATTACGCTGCCCTCCAAGGCTCTGTGCAGAGGCTGAATAGAAACTACTGAAAGACAGCCTCAAACTCCACCAAAATCCGCCCAAAGGCAAAGGTTGATCCTCTTCTCAATCTCCAGGCTCAAAACCCTTGCAAGAAACTCAATCCAGAGCTCCTCCTGAATGGACTGCGTCCTCCCTCTCAATGACTGCGCAGTCTCTGAATGCACAGCTCCACAAAAAAACCCAAACACCAATCCTCCCACAAAATGTTGAAGAAACTACCTTGCCCGAGCAGGCACTCGAAGTCCCTTGGGGCTAAGGGAGAGATCTCCGATCGGAGACACTCAACGCACTAAATAGTGCTGCAGACAGGCTAAACAACCAACGTGCTCAAGAAGTCAAAAAGACCAGCTCAATAACATCAACAACCAATGAAAAAAATGAGGAAGCTCTCCCCTCTATATAGCATGAACCCCTCTCAACCCTAATGCTCACCTCCTCCAACGTTGCCACATGCTCCCTCTTGGCCTGCGCAGTCCCTCCATGTGTCTACGTGGGTCCCCTCTCTGCGTGGTCTCTTGGCCCCCTCGGCTCACTTAAGTTACAAAGTTGTGCTACTAGGGAGTGAACTTTTATTTCTTAAAGTGAGTTATGTCTCCCCTACTCACCTTTTTATTTATGAATAAACTATAGACGGCAAAATTGAGCAAAATCAAATATTCCAATTAGCCATAGCTAATTAGGAATATTACAGTCTCCCCCGGAAAAATGTTGCTTGTCCTTTTTTAAACTGAAGTGATGGATGTTGCAAAATTTTCTCACTCTCCCAAGTGCCATCCTCATCCGGCAAATTCTTCCATCTCACCAAGAATTCCCGGATTGTCCTGCTCCGTAGTTGCCTCTCCCTGGTATCAGTAATAGCCTCTGGCTGCAACGCCAAATGCCCCTCATCATCCGTGGGTGGTAGCTCATCTGTCACTGTCACTTGCTGCCCCAGTGCCTTTTTCAGGTACGATACATGAAAAACATTATGAATCTTGTTGCCTTGGGGCAGCTCCAACTCATATGCAACTTGTCCAATCCTGTGTATCACCTTGTATGGCCCGTAAAAGAGGGGCTTGAGCTTCTCAGCTCCCTTCTGCTTCAGTGACGACTGTTGGTATGGCTGTAATCGTAGGTAGACCAAGTCCCCTACCTCAAACTGTCTCTCCACCCGACCTCTGTCAGCATACAGCTTCTGCTGGTTTTGTGTTGTGGCCATATTATCCTTGAGAGCTCGGAGAATATCCTGACTCTCTTGGATCCAAATCTTGGCTCTTGGAGCCTTACTAGCACCAAACATCACATTAGCAAAAGATAAAGAATAATACCCACACAAAGCATAGAATGGTGACATACCAATGGACATGTGATGTGTAGTGTTGTAGCAGTACTCCCCCAAATGCAACCACTTCAGCCATGCTCGCTACTGTCCACTGACATAGTTACGCAAGTAGCCCTCCAGCCACTTGTTAACTATCTCAGTTTGCCCATTCGTCTGTGGGTGATAACTAGTACTTGGTGTCAACTCCCTTCTGCTTCAGTGACGACTGTCGGTATGGCTGTAATCGTAGGTAGACCAAGTCCCCTACCTCAAACTGTCTCTCCACCCGACCTCTGTTAGCATACAGCTTCAGCTGGTTTTGTGCTGTGGCCATATTATCCTTGAGAGCTCGGAGAATATCCTGACTCTCTTGGATCCAAATCTTGGCTCTTGGAGCCTTACTAGCACCAAACATCACATCAGCAAAAGATAAAGAATGATACCCATACAAAGCATAGAATGGTGACATACCAATGGACATGTGATGTGTAGTGTTGTAGCAGTACTCCCCCAGATGCAACCACTTCAGCCATGCTCGCTGCTGCCCACTGACATAGTTACGCAAGTAGCCCTCCAACCACTTGTTAACTATCTCCGTCTGTCCATCCGTCTGTGGGTGATAACTGGTACTCGGTGTCAACTCCGTCCCCACTAACCGGAAAAGCTCCTGCCAAAATCCGCCCATGAAGCGGCTGTCCCTGTCACTGATGATGGTCTTAGGAAGACCATGTAGCCTGAAAACCTCTCTGAAGAATAGCTCGGCCACCTGTGCTGCTGTGTAGTGCGCGGATATGGCGAAAAAATGCGCATACTTTGTCAGTCGATCAACGACGACAAAGATACAATCCTTGCCCTGCACCATGGGCAACCTTGTGATGAAGTCCATCGAGATACTCTCCCATTTCCCCTCCGGAATGGGAAGAGGCTGCAATAATCCTGCGGGATGGCTCATCTCCCCCTTGTTCCTCTGGCAAACATCGCACTCCCTGATGTGCTGGAGTATGTCCTCCTTGAGGCCCTTCCATGAGAACCTCTCTCTAATGGCCTTGTAGGTTTTGGTAAACCCCTGATGGCCGGCCAAAGGTGAATCATGTGATGCCTGAAGTATCTTCTTCTTGAGCTGAGATCCCTCAGTCAAGAAGATCCGGTCCCTGTAGTAGATGATCTCATCGACCACCCTGTACCTGTCATCCGCCACTTGTCCATCCAGAACCTCACATGCAAATCTGTCCTTGGAGTACTCAACTAAAAGTCGAGCCCTCCAGTCTGTATCCAAGCTCATAAGAGACAACGTGGCTGGTCTACGTGAAAGGGCATCTGCTACCACGTTGTTCTTACCCTTGACATACTCAATGTCAAAGTCATATGCCTGGATCTTACTGATCCACTTCTGTTGCCTCTCCTGTAGCTGCTTCTGCTCCAAAAAGAACCTGAGGCTGTTGTGATCAGTCCTCACCCTGAACCTGTTACCCACTAAATACTGTCGGAATTTGGCCAATGCATGCATAATGGCCAACATCTCCTTGTCATATATAGAATACAACCTCTCGTGTGGAAGGAGCTTCCGGCTCTCAAAGGCTATAGGGTGTCCTCCTTGCATCAATACTGCGCTGATCCCCTCTCCCGATGCATCACACTCCAAAACAAATCGTTGCGTAAAATCCAGCAATGCAAGCACTGGGCAGCTACTCATCACCTCCTTGAGCCTGTCAAAGGCTCGCTGCGTTGTATCCGACCAACTGAACGCCCCCTTCTTCGTCAAATCAGTAAGGGGTGCAGCAAGTTGTGAGAAACTCCTGATGAACTTCTTGTAATAAGTACAAATACCAATGAATCCCCAAAGTTCTGTCACGTTCCTCGGCTCCGGCCAATCTCTGATGGCCTTGATCTTCTCCTCGTGGACTCTCACTCCGTCCACCCCTATGATATGTCCCAAGTACAACATCTCCGACAACCCAAACTCATATTTGGAGAGCTTGGCATAGAACTGCTGCTCCTCCAAAATGCGCAACACTGCCTCAATGTGCTGGAGATGCTCCTCCCAAGTCCTGCTGTAAATGAGGAGATCAAAGAACACCAACACAAACTTCCTCAAGTGACTGCGGAAGATGTGGTTCATGCAAGACTGGAATGTCGCTAGTGCATTGGTTAGCCCGAAGGGCATCACCAAAAACTCAAAGTGCCCATAATGACACCTAAAGGCGGTCTTGGGAATGTCCTGTTCCGTCACACGAATTTGATGGTACCCTGATCTAAAATCAATCTTTGAGAAGAATCGGGCTCCTCTCAACTCATCCATCAACTCATCGATCCTGGGTATAGGGTACCTATTCTTCAGGGTCTTCTTGTTCAGGGCCCTGTAGTCAATACACATCCTCAAAGTGTCGTCCTTCTTCTTCACCAACACCACGGAAGAAGCAAAAGGACTCGTGCTCGGCCGGATGTGCCCAAGAGCCAGCAACTCCTGGATGGCCCGCTCAATCTCATCTCGATAGGCTTTGGGATGCCTATAGGGTGTGGTAATCACTGCCTGAATACCCTGCTCCAACTCAATAGTGTGATCAAACCCCCGATCCGGTGGTCGGCCTGGTGGTATATCCCCGAACACTGTGTCATACCTATCAAGGATGGCTTGTATATCAGGATGAATGGCCTGACCGGTAGTCCCTACCTCTGATGCCCGCAACTCAACGGCCCACTCTATGTCTCCCTTCCGGAAATCTGCCTCCATCCGGTGAGCCGAAACAGTTTAAGGTGGGTAAGTGTGCATCCCGCGGATCTTCTCATGCTTCCCGGTCTTCTTATCATCCCACTCCATCTCCAAGGCCTCCCAATCTGTGGTGACCTGTCTCAGAGTAATCAGCCACTGAACACCCAATACCACATTGGTATCCGGTATATTGACCACGAAAAAGTGGTCGGTCACGGTGTAGGTACCCATCGTCACTGCCAACTCTGGAACATACCGGGCACACTGCATCGTCTGAGCTCCTGGGACTAAAACTGAAAATCCATCGAAGCTCTCGGTCGGTATCCCTCTCCGCTCAACCATCTGTGCATCGATGAAATTGTGGGTTGCCCCACTGTCAACCAAAACTGATACTCGTTGACAACGTACTGTCCCTCGTACGCGCAACGTCAAATACTTAGGAACTCCTCGCAATGCTGCAAGGGTCCCCCCTGTGGGTGCAAAAGCTGCACCACCTGCTCCTGGAGGTGGTGGTGGTGGCAACTAATCCTGGGCTGTCTGACTGTCTCCTGCCTCCACGTCATCCTCCTCATCCTCTTCCCCTCTACTCCTGGAGAAGACCTCAATGAAGTGTGCTTTGCCAGCAGCACATCTATGTCCCGGTGCCCACGGCTCCTGACAAGTAAAGCACAACCGCTTCTTCTTCAGCTCCCTCCTGGCATCATCATCTCTGGGCTCCCAGTCTGTTTGAGCCTTCTCAGCTCAACAAAGTGTTGTTCCAGATCCCTCCGGTCAAACCTCTCAATCAATCTCCTGGTGAACTCGGCATATGTCGTCACTATGGAATGTCCGAGTGTAACCATCCCATGGAACCACCAATCCTGGGCCTCACCATCCAAATGTAATGTCGCCACCTTGATGGCCTCCGTCTCCGACATCTGGTTAAGCTGGAAATAGATGTCCAACTTCTCCACCCAAGACTTCGCTGAACTGTTTGATGAACCATCAAACATAGGCAAGTGGAATCTGCTAGCTGTGCGGTGGGTATCTCCATCCTGATAGTGTCGATGCCCTCTATGATGGTCGCGAGGTCTACTGTCCTGCTGGAGCTGAACAAAATCTCTGAATGAGAGAGCATCCTTGAACTCCTGCCCATTGGCCTGATACTCTGCAAAATAATCGCCCATATGACCGGGCTCTATCTCTTGCTGGGCTCCTTCCCCTGTGTCTGCTCCCAAAAAAGTGGGCATGGTAGAGCATGTAGGTGCATGTGAAGCCATCTGCTGAGTAGTATCACGCTGAGTAGCACCATGCTCCAGAAAATGGTGGGATGTACCCGATCCCTCACCTACCTAGAAAACCCGTGGGGTCTCACGCGGTCTAGCCTCCACAGCGGTGAATCTCTGACCCATCACCTCAATCTGCCTCGACAGATCCTGTACTGATTTGAGGAGCATCTCCCAAAATCTCTTCGCATCACTATCATTCGCCATTGTCTCTCTCTGCTCTGAATCTAGCACAAGCTCCTCTTGCTCTACGTCTACCACAGGCTCCTCCTGCTCTGCGTCTACCACAGGCTCCTCCTGTTCCGTGTCCACCACCCGAACACAGTCTCCCTCTCCGTAGGTGTTCTCCAACCTACGCTTGCGATCTCTGTATTTCCTGCCTCTGTAACAAATGTAAGGCCTCTTCCCCGGTGTCATAGACTACTAGCTCCACAGGCTGAGCCAAAACTATGCTCTGATACCACTGTAATATCCCGTTTCGGGGATATCTCTAAAACACAAGCCAACTCCAACCAGAGATGGACTGGGAGGGCGTTTACCAGATATTTCACCTGTGAGAAGAGAGTGAGATCTGGAGGCTACCTAGCCCTTTCCAGACTATGTCTAAGAGTATGATGAAAACACACCAAGTGGTATAGAACTAGAATGTCGAAAATAACAGTAATGCAGACATACAATAGCATAGACAGCATATATAACAAATGCTCCAGAAATATAGAGAGAAAATGCTAAGCCATTTTATTAAACTGAGAAATATAATGAAGTACAATAGGTGATCAGAGTGATAGCACCTAGACTTGCTCAAGGCAAGTGAAGAAATACTCTCAGAATGGCTAAGAAATGGCTGCTCTCTGAACTGCGTCATAGCTGCTGGGTAACTGTCGTGTAGCTGCTACTGCTGAAATGAACTGATGACTTGGGGCTGATCCCCTCGCCGGAATGAGCTGAAAATCGAGAATCCTCCTCTACTCATCAACCACAACAAAACCCAGAAATCATATCTGAAATGGATGACCCCCGAGAATCACCCCCTTGGGGAATTACGCTGCCCTCCAAGGCTCTACGCAGAGGCTGAATAGGAACTACTGAAATACAGCCTCAAACTCCACCAAAATCCTCCCAAATGAAAAGGCTTATCCTCTGCTCAATCTCCAGGCTCAAAACCCCTGCAAGAAACTCAATCCAGAGCTCCTCCTAAATGGATTGCGTCCTCCCTCTCAATGACTGTGCAGTCTCTGAATGCACAGCTCCGCAACAAAACCCAAACACCAATCCTCCCACAAAATGCTGAAGAAACTACCTTGCCCGAGTAGGCACTCGAAGTCCCCTGGGGCTAAGGGCGAGATCTCCGATCGGAGACACTCAACGCACTAAATAGTGCTGCAGACAGGCTAAACAGCCAGCGTGCTCAAGAAGTCAAAACAACCAGCTCAATAACATCAACAACGAATGAACAAAATGAGGAAGCTCTCCCCTCTATATAGCATGAGCCCCTCTCAACCCTAATGCTCACCTCCTCCAACGCTGCCACGTGCTCCCTCTTGGCCTGCGCAATCCCTCCATGTGTCTACGTGGACCCCCTCTCTGCGTGCTCTCTTGGCCCCCTCGGCTCACTTAAGTTACAACGTTGTGCTACTAGGGAGTGAACTTTTATTTCTTAAAGTGAGTTATGTCTCCCCTACTCACCTTTTTATTTATGAATAAACTATAGACGGCAAAATTGAGCAAAATCAAATATTCCAATTAGCCATAGCTAATTAGAAATATTACATGGTAATCCTCGAACACTGAGTTGAGGGCCAATTTGACCATATTTGTGGCCTTAGGAGTTGCTCCAACGGCTTCCAACTGAAATCGGATTTCCCGAAGTCTGGAAAGGAATGGATCAATACGCTCTCCCTTATGCATCCTGGTGATCCACATTTTCTCCTCTGGAAACATCTTCCATTGTTCAGAAGACACCTTATATAGCATTGCAAATGCATCCCACATCTCCTTAGTTGTTCCTTTGGCTAAGATGTGTCAAGCAATGTGATCCCTCACTCCATCGAGCATAAACCGCTTGGCTTTAGCCATATTCTTCTTGAAGGCCCATAATGGTGCTGCATCCACCGATTCAACCTGAGAACTATCGATAAAGTGCTTGAGGTCATGATCATATAGAAGGACGGAGATCCTTGCCTTCCAGATTACATAGTTGGAAGCACCCTCCAACTGGTCCTGGTCACACAATCCGTTAGTGGCCATCTCACCTGACTACTATCGATCTGCTCCCTCTCACACTCTTCACAGCGAGCTTTACGCACTCCTTGTGGGTAAAGCCATGAAATCTGCTGCTACTGCACGGGGAAACTGAGTTTCTTGGGCAAGAAACTCACTGAGGTTAGAAATACCCAAAACTGTGTTTCAACTACGCTTCCTGACACTCTGCACCAGCAATAAATGTTGTGCCAAGGTTACTTGGGAGCGGGAGCGCCATCTTTAGAAGCTTCCGGTCCGGAGCGTTTATATATATATATATTATATTTTGATGCATATATGTCAACAAAAACATGTAGAATGATGAATTAGACATAAAAACATAGATTGAATCATATAACATCAATCATCTAGAAGTTATAATCTTCATCAACCACGTCCACAAGTTGGAAGCATACAACATATTGACTCTTGAGTCTCGCGAATCATCAATCTGAAGGTTTCAAGCTTTCAAAATTCAATATATAACATTTATCATCATTGATATATAACATTTATCATCATTGATTTCAAATTTCAATATCTAACATTTATCATCATTGATTCATTGATTTCAAAATTCAATATACATTTATCATCATTGATATATAACATTTATCATCATTGATTCATTGATTTCAAATTTCAATATATAACATTTATCATCATTGATATATATCATTTATCATCATTGATTCATTGATTTCAAAATTCAATATTTAACATTTATCATCATTGATATTATATAGCATTTATCATCATTGATTCATTGATCACCATATAACTTTCATGAAGCATCATATTCATAATTCATAATGACTTGTAAACTTATAAATGCCAACTTCAAAGTTTCACCTTTCAAATTCAAACTTCAAACTTAAATTGTCATTAAATATATGAAAGAGTCAAGTTTCAAATGTTCAACTATCAACAACAAATAGAAAAGACTAGTAAACAACAAATCTATTTTATCTACTGGCTGGTCCCTTGCCACGCTCACGAGAAATGTCTAATTTGTGCGAGCCACGAGGAAATGTTGGTCCTCTAGTACTCTCAGGAGTACCACGACCATGACTAGAAGGTGGAGGCTGCATCTGCAAAGGAACAATAGTGTGATATCGAGAACTACCACTGGCACTGGCACTGGCACTGGCACTGGCACCCGCACTGCTACCAGTAGATGGTGGGACTGGCCCTGTGTGTGGCAGTGTTGCTGATGCTTCATCATCATCCCTAAAATGTTCTACTTCCAATTCTTCCATATGTACCGTGCCGTCCTCCAAATTATCATCCTCTGGGTTGTTGTCCCATACTCTGTATTATTGATCCTCATTTGCCCGATCACAGTAATGGCTCAACAACCTCAAGTTGTAATGCACATAAACCAAGCTTTCAGCTCGGTTTTCATTCAGCCTGTTTCTTCTCACATTGTGTATGAAGTTGTAGGTTCTCCAACACCTTTCTACAGAAGAAGTGTTCACAACCTGTGAGAGAAATTTTTTAGCCAACTTTGGCAAAATTCCCATGCCGCCATATGCTTCCCACCATGTGAGAGCATCAAATCTGTCCCTGTCTTCCATTGCATGGAAAGAACCAAAGTTAGCAGTGCAATTGAAGTATTTGCCTAATTCAAGGCGCAATTTAGCACACTCCTCCCTGTCGGGTACCAACTTGTCTAATGCCTTCATGTACCCTTCTTGTACCTCTAGATCTGTGTGAGATTTCATCCTAACCCCACCTCCAGGTGCAGGTTGGCCCAACCAAGATGGAGAGTAATATTTTGGCGTAAGGATATATGCCAAGGCATGTAGTGGAACATTGAGTTTATTCCACCGTGCACACACACAGTCATGAATCATAGCATACAAGTTGGGATCATTATCCTTAACAATATCTTTTATTTTCCCCAACATGCTGTCCATCTGCTCATAAACCTCCGCAAAAGCTTCATTGTGTGAACCAAACACCAAGACTGCGCTGTCTCTTCCAATGAATGCCCGCAACTGTGGTTGTTGCAACTCCCTCCGACAAGACAATGGTGAAATTCCTCACCCAAGCAGGCACTCAAAGTCCCCCGGGGCTGAGGTTGGGATTTCCGCACCGAGACACCTGATGTACTAAACAGTACGTGTAGACTTTGTTAAACAAGCGTGCTCAATGTCAGGAGACAAATAACATAGATGCATAATCATAATGAATCAAAATGAGAAGCCCCTCTCCCTTTTTATGCTTGGAGAGCCTTGCTCTCACCTAGGCCCCACCATCAACTGCGTTGTCTCCTTGAGCCACGCTGTCCATCTCTCTCTGCGCTGGCTTGGTCCCATGTTGCCTACGCTGTCCCTTTTCCCACGCTGCCACTTGACCACTAGGCCCCATGCTACCAATCAGTCATGTCTCTCAAGTGACTTTAGGAAATAATTTTTATCCTAAGTGTGAGTTAAGTGTCCCTCTTCACCCACTTTATTTATAAGTTAACTTTATAAAGGTAAAATAGTCAAAATTAATATTTCCAATTAGCTATTGCTAATTGGGAATATTACAATCCTCCTCGGCAAAACATTGCTTGTCCTCAAGCAACTGTAATGATGGATGCTGCAAAATATTCTCACTCTCCTAGGTGGCATCCTCATCCGGTAAATTCCTCCATCTCACCAGGTACTCTCTGACTGTCCTGCTCCGCAGCTGCCTCTCCCTAGTGTCAATAATGGCCTCCAGCTGTAGCACCAGATGCCCCTCATCATCGGTGAGCGGAAGCTCCTCTGTTGCAGTCACCTGCTGTCCTAGTGCCTTCTTCAGGCATGACACATGAAAAATGTTACGAATCTTGCTACCAGTGGGCAGCTCTAACTCATATGCAACCTCTCCAACTCTGCGTGTCACCCTGTATGGTCCATAAAAGTGAGGCTTGAGCTTTTTAGCCCCCTTCTGCTTCAGTGTGGATTGCCGTATGGCTGCAATCGTAGGTAGACGAAATCCCCTACCTCAAACTGCCTCTCAACACGTCCCCTATCGACGTACAGCTTCTGCTGATTTTGTGTTGTTGCCATGTTATCCTTGAGAGCTCGGAATATATCCTGACTCTCTTGGATCCAATCCTTTGTTCTAAGAGCCTTGCTAGCACCAAACATCATGTCAGCAAAAGATAAAGCATGATACCCATATAATGCATAAAATGGAGACATACCGATGGACATATGACGAGTGTTGTTGTAACAGTACTTCCCCAAGTGCAACCATCGCAACCATGCCTTCTACTGCCCGCTGACATAGTTACGTAAGTAGCCCTCCAGCCACTTGTTCACTATCTCTGTCTGCCCATCCGTCTGGGGGTGGTAACTAGTACTTGGTGTCAACTCAGTGCCCACCAAACGGAAAAGCTCCTGCCAAAACCCGCCCATGAAGCGGCTATCCCTGTCACTGACAATGGTCTTTGGGAGACCATGCAATCTGAAAACATCCCTAAAGAATAACTCTGCTACCTATGCTGCAATGTAACGTGCTGATATGGCGGAGAAGTGAGCATATTTAGTCAGCCGATCAACAACTACAAATAGGCAATCCTTGCCCTGCAGAGTGGGCAACCCCGTAATGAAATCCATCAAAATACTCTCCCATTTCCCTTCAGGTATGGGAAGAGGCTGCAATAACCCTGTCGGATGGTTCATCTCCCCCTTGTTACGCTCGCAAACTTCGCACTCCCTGACATGTTGGACTGCGTCCTCCTTCAGGCCCTTCCAAAAGAACCTCTCTCTGATGACCCTATTGGTCTTGGTGAACCCCTGGTGGCCTGATAATGGAGAGTCATGCGAGGCGTGCAATATCTTCTTCTTGAGCTGGGAGCTCTTAGTCAAGAAGATCCTGTCCTTGTAGTAGATCACCTCGTCCATCACCCTGTACCTGTCATCTATCACCTATCCGTCCAAAATCTCATAGGCAAAACGGTCCTTGGAGTACTCCATCAAAAGTTGAGCCCTCCAATCCGTGTCCAAACTCATCAAGGACAACGCTGTCGGTCTGCGTGAAAGTGCATCGGCCACCACGTTGTTCTTCCCCTTGACATACTCAATGTCAAAACCATATGCCTGGATTTCGCTGACCCACTTTTGCTGCCTCTCCTGCAACTGTTTCTGCTCTAGGAAGAATTGGAGGTTGTTGTGGTCTGTCCTCACTCTGAACCTATTCCCCACCAGGTACTGCCGAAACTTGGCCAATGCATGCATGATGGCCAACATCTCCTTGTCGTATATAGCATACAACCTCTCATGTGGCAGCAGCTTCCGGCTCTCGAAAGCTATGGGATGGCCTCCCTGCATCAAAACTGCGCCTATCCCCTCCCCTGATGCATCACACTCCAAGACAAAAGGCTATGTAAAATCTGGCAAAGCCAAAACCGGACAACTGCTCATCACCTCCTTGAGCCTGTCGAAAGCCCTCTGCGCTGTATCAGCCCAACTGAATGCCCCCTTTTTGGTGATATCTGTAGGGGGTGCTGCAGGTTAGGAAGATCCCTTGACGGACTTCCGGTAGTAGGTGCAGATACCCACAAATCCCCGAAGCTCTGTCACATTCTTCGGCTCTGGCCAATCCCTAATGGCCCTGATCTTCTCCTCGTGGACCCTCACTCCGTCCACCCCAATGATGTGCCCTAAATAGGGCATCTCTGTCAATCCAAACTCGCATTTGGAGAGCTTAGCATAAAATTGTTGCTCCTCCAAGATGCGCAGTACAATCTCTATATGTTGGATGTGCTCCTCCCATGTCCTGCTTTAAATCAAGATGTCATCAAAAAACACTGATACACACTTCCTCAAGTGACTGCGGAAGATGTGATTCATGCATGACTAGAATGTGGTTGGAGCATTGGTCAGCCTAAAGGGCATCACCAAGAACTCAAAATGGCCGTAATGACACCTGAAAGCGGTCTTGGGAATATCCTGCTCCCTCACTCGAATCTGATGGTACTCGGATCTCAAATCAATCTTCGAGAAGAACTTCGCCCCCCTTAGCTCCTCCATCAACTCATCGATCCGTGGGATGGGGTACCAGTTCTTCATGGTCTTCTTGTTTAAGGCCCGGTAGTCAATGCACATCCTCAATGTGTCGTCCTTCTTCTTCACCAATACTATTGAAGAAGCAAAATGGCTAGCGCTGGGACGGATATGTCCAAGAGCTAAGAGCTCATGGATGGCCCTCTCAATCTCATCCCGATAGGCCTTAGGATGCCTATAGGGTGTAGTGATGACAGCCTGGATGCCCAGCTCCAGCTCAATCGTGTGCTCAAACCCCCGATCTGGCAGCTGCCCTGGTGGTATCTTTCCAAAAACTGTGGCGTAACTGTCTAGAATGGACTGTACATCTGGGTGTACGGCCTACCCTGTAGATCCTGCCTCTGAAACACGCAACTCCACTGCCCACTTTATGTCCCCTTTTCAGAAATCTGCCTCCATCCGATGTGCTGAAACTGTCTATGGTGGGTAGGTGTGCATACCCCAAATCTTCTCATGCCTCCTAGTCTTCTTATCCGTCCACTCCATCTCCAAGGTCTCCCAATCAGTGGTGACCTTCCCCAGTGTAATATTCCCTTGTTTGGTATCATCTATGACAGGGCTAGGATAGACTTCTAGAGTTAGGAGCAGACCGGTCATAGGTACAGGTTGGTGTCATCAACGGGCCCAGGGGCTTTTTGGAGGAGTTTTGAAGAGTTTCTATGTGTTCGGGTGGCATTTTCTTGATATATTCCATCATCCGAGCAGTTTGGCTTTCGTTCCAGTGCATTCCGACAACTTTCGGAAATTTGAGTTATTTATGGGCTTAACTCAGCTAATTATGCTCACGGTGGCATTCTGGGAGGAATACATGACAGAACACCTTAGTGTAATAGCTCATTGGAACCGGGACGAGGATACCTACATGATGGGACAGTTGGACATAAGTTTTAGTGACCAGGGGAGACATGGTAGCCAATTTACTCTTTTCTACATTAAAAAGGAATATTTTAATAAGAGGGAAAAGTGCACCATGAATAAAATAATAATAAAATAATGCTCTAGAAGGCTCCAAGAGTTCTATAAAATAAAGGGAGGAGGCCATTGAGGGATATATTTGGGATCATGTTATTTTATTGTATGAGAGGTGTGAGACCGTGGTTCTCTACTTCAGCCATAGCCCCAGGACGGAAACCCTCAGGTGATTTGTGAGTGTTGGACGTGTTGACCACACTTTGTCAACGACCCCATAGCAGCACCCCCATTTTTTCAAATGGGACCTATCATGTTCGAGGCTCGTGTCATTCAGATTTCATCGCCGATCGACAGCTGACATTGTTATAAATGATGTAAACCCATTCTGCATTGTTATGATGTAAATGATCTAAGTAAGACCGTCAGTGTATGTAATAGCCTAGGTAAGCCTAGTATGTTGTTGATAATCTCTATCCTAGGAGGTTTTTTGTCTCACTGATTCACGAAAGTGATCGGCAGAGTTTTTCCCTCCAGCCTCACCCCAAAGCTAAGGTGGATTTTGTCATCAGCATACTAAGTGAGTCCTAGTATTTCTATCGAGTCCTTGTAAAAGTAGTTTGAGCTACTTGGTCTACTAGATCATATTTTGAGTCGCAGAATTGGGTATTTATTGGAGGGTCTATACAAATGGGTTTTCCCCCTTCATGTATGTAAATGTATTATCTAATGTAAAAGAGGGTTGGAAAAATAATTATAATCCCCTCTTAGTCAATTAATTAAATTTTCTGGTCAATTAATTAATAAAATCCTAAACCAGAAATTTAATTAATTTAGGGTCCTAAATTAGGATTAAATATTTAAAGGCAAAATTTGTTGGTCCTTGGAAAATGATTTTGACAGCCCCAAGCCAAGGGAATATTGAGAATTTTAAGAAATATTGGACCCTTGGGCCCTGGTGGTTAAGTCAAGGTCAAAATTTTGGGGTAATTAACTCAAAAATGGTATTTTTTGAGTTAATTAAAATTGAATTAAATGATAAATTCGTTTTTTCCTCAAAATTTTAATTTCAACGCTCCTGATTAAAAGATGATTAAATCTTTTGGACGGTTGAGATTATTTTGACGAGGACCATCCAAACTAGCTGTTGGAAATTTTGTCCTATAAATTTAGAGGTCTTTGTCAGTATTGAGTCATCCGATCTCAGGATCGTGCACTGGCTCTTAAAAGCTCTTGTAAACTTTTTTTTGAGGAATAAAGCTAAAGACTTTGGGGTTACAAAAAATAAAAAATAAAAAAAATAAAAAATAAAATAAAATAAAAATAAAAAATAAAAAATTTTCAAAATCCAAAAATAATAAAAAATTCTCAAAAAAATAGTTTTTATGGTCAAATGAGCTTTTGAAATTTTATCTTAAGAGTGACTATATAAAACCGAAATATTTTCTGATCAAAGTTAATTGATGCATCATAAATCTGGAAATCTTTCAAACATCTGACATTCTCATGGTTGTGGCATTTTTAATTAAATATCATTGTGAGCAATCGTGTTTTAATAAGCAGCAGTTAAACGTCACTTACTTGTTTATAATTGCATAGCGAGATCTTGTTTGACTCCTTTAGGCACTGGTCTTAACGTAAAATCTAATTTAGATCTGTGGAATCTCGCCCATTTTATCAAGTATTTGATGTTCTAGCTGTCTCCTGGATTTATCCTTCATTTCATAATAGGGTCTACCTCCCTTAACTTGCAAGGAGATGGTTTAAAGAGAGAGATTTGGGATAAGAGGTGACAGCCCCCAGTCTGAAACGTTGTCGCGGTGCCCTGAACAATCTGCGCGACAACAGGACGAAAACCCAACTCTCTTGAGGAGACTTCACTTAGAAGTTTCACAGAGCTTCAGATATTGGTGTGAAGATCATTTAGATCTTCAACTTGGGCTTCATCATCTTCAGTGGGTTCAGTGATAGTTGTTGGCGGAGGGAGAGTGCAGCAGTTTAGTTTTGGAGGCCATCGCTGTGTAGTAGTGCAGCAGATTGTATTGTTGGCCAGTTTTCCATCTCAGCACTTTCTGGGTTAGATCTATATGTAAACCCCTCTTATTAGTTATAATAAAAGCTGAGATTCTTCTTGTTCTATATGGTATTGGATTGCAGTATTTTATGTGTTTAATTTTACATGGCAATCTTCTGTTGAATAAATGTTGATTTTATGGCATAATGTGGAGTTCAGTTAATTTTCTGCATTTTTAGTTAAAATATCCCATCCGGAACATTACAGTGGTATCAGAGCCTTGGTCTTGTCTCTACCTGCGTGGTACAGTTTCGAAGGTTCTACTACAAGCCAATTGCAGAGAAAGATCAACTTGTTCCAAAGTCATTGCTTGTGAGGGCCAAATAGCATCAAATTTTATTTGGAGATGGGGCCGTCAAAATCATTCCAAGAACACAGCATATATGATCTACGATCTTAAGTCGATGTAGAGGAGGCCGTGGGGCGGAATCGCTCTGAGGATCAGTGGTTGCGTACTGATAGGCCTATCAGCTAAGTGGAGCAGCCGAGGAATTGTGAGTGCGTTTAGACGATGCAAATTTTATCTGATCGGAAACAGAGCATTATGGGGGACTAAATCACTCATCTCTACGAGGCCACGTTGCATGATTAGCAGCACACGATGAGCCTCACATCAATCTCATTCACGTGAATCGGGATGGCCGATTGAGACAAAATTTTGTGAGTCGAAGTGAATGGGAAGGGTTGCAGACACCTTAGCATGATCAAGCCGCTAATTGTTCAACCATCACGTTATTCAGCTAAGACGCATCTTTAATTTCAGTATCTGATTTTTTTTTGGTAGCCGTCCAAATTTTTGAAGGTTGAATTCCTGTTCGAAGATACCGAGAACAAGTTACAATGTGGATAGAGCTCGATGTTTCTTTTAATTGCTTTCACCATGACAGATTTCTTCACGAGAGGTGTAATTGTTGAGCGAGGAGAATTTTGGGTATGTTGTACGTGCTTGGAGCCGTCTTTTGCATGAAGATAAGTCATCATGGCGACCACGAATTGTTGGTAGCGTTGATTGTGGACAAATGACACTTGGATGAGCCCTCAAATCCATACGTCGAAGATATGGGACTCGACTACTCTCTGCAAATAAGCGGGCGACAGAGGTAAGTCCGAGTTATTTGGGTGCCGAAGTCGAAGAATTGATTGCAGCACGATTACCACATTGGAGGTGTTGACTGCACTTTGTCAACGACCCCATAGCAGTACACCCCCATTTTTTCAAATGGGATTCGTCATGTTCGACGTGGTTGCACCATTCAGATTTCATCATCCAGATTTCATCGACAGTTGATATTGTTATAAATGATGTAAACCCATTCTGCATGTAATGATGTAAATGATCTAAGTAAGACCGTCAATGTATGTAACAACCTAGGTAAGCCTAGTATGTTGTTGATGATCTCTATCCTAGGAGGTTTTTTGTCTCACTGATTCACGAAAGTGATCGGCGGAGTTTTTCCCTCCAGCCTCACCCCAAAGCTAGGGTGGATTTTATCATCAGCATACTAAGTGAGTCCTAGTGTTCTATCGAGTCCTTGTAAAAGTAGTTTCAACTACTTGGTCTACTAGATCATGTTTTGAGTCGCAAAATTGGGTATTTATTTGAGGGTCTATACGAATGGGTTTTCCCCCTTTATGTATGTAAATGTATTATCTCATGTAAAAGAGGGTTGGAAAAATAATTATAATCCCCTCTTAGTCAATTAATTAAATTTTCTGGTCATTTAATTAATAAAATCTTAAACCAGAAATTTAATTAATTTAGGGTCCTAAGTTAGGATTAAATCTTTAAAGGCAAAATTTGTGGGTCCTTGGAAAATTATTTTGAAAGCCCCAGGCCAAGGGAATATTGAGAATTTTAAGAAATATTGGACCCTTGGGCCTTGGTGGTTAAGTCAAGGTCAAAATTTTGGGGTAATTAACTCAAAAATAATATTTTTGAGTTAATTAAAATTGAATTAAATGATAAATTCTTTTTTTCCCCAAAATTTTAATTTCAACGCTCTGGATTAAAAGATAATTAAATCTTTTGGACGGTTGAGATTATTTTGACGAGGATCATCCAAACTAGCCGTTAGAGATCTTGTCCTATAAATTCAGAGGTCTTTGTCATTCTTGAGTCATCCGATCTCAGGATCGTGCACTTGCTCTTAGAAGCTCTTGTAAACTTTTGAGGAATAAAGCATAAAGACTTTGGGGTTACAAATCTGGATGTTCCTTCTCAGATCTATGTGGTGAATTATCTCTAAACTCTGCTACTTTGTTTCTTGTATTTTACGGTTGATGGCCTTCATGGATTAATCTGCATACAGGTATCTTGTGCAGTTTTCTGGGTTTATAAAATAACATTCTGATTTTTCTACAAAGGTCTCATGTTGTTTTCTTAAATCTCTATCGATCTAAGATTCAGATCTAAGTGTGCAGGGCATTTTTTTTTAAGATTGGGCATCTGGGGAAGTCTTCGGTTGGACCAGTTGACTCTCAATAAACATAAATCTGATAAGCTCTTTATTTGTTAAATTTCAGGTCTATCTTACGATATTTGTGATTTTGCAGGGTTTCGAAGGCTTGTGCCTCTCACTAAAAACTTTAAATCTTTGAAAATTGTGCTAAAACGGATTTAGATCTAACTATGAGGGTTTTAAATCTGTAAACTAGTTGTAAATTTGTAAATTTTTTTAGGACTGTGAGGGTTTAATAGTTTCTTGATGTGTATCTTCAGATCTGACTGATTGTTACAGGTTACAGGTTCAATCGGAAATTTTTTTTAGATCTAAGGCAGATCTAGCCTCCAAAGGCCAAATCTGGCCTCAGAACCCCCACTGTGGGCAAATCTGGGCGTTATTGATTCAAAGAATTTTTGAAATCTGGGTTTTGAAAAGAAATTTAAATTGCTGGACGTGTACTGGGTTTATTTGTTGTCTTCGTTTGCTGCCTTGCTGCCTATATCGTTGCCTTCCTCCATTCGATCCCTGCTCTCCGTCCAACACTTATCTACCTTTCTTCATAGACCTCAATCTCCTTGTCTGTTGTCCGATCTCCACGCTTCAGCATCACGTTTTCCTCTTTATGCATCTTTCCTGCCATCGTGCCTTTGCCATCGACTTTCATTGCTTTGCTGCTGTCAAAGATCCATCTCATTTCTTGCCGTCCCTCTCGATTTCTTTCACCGCCTTGTGCATCAAACCCTCCATTCCTTTGCGTTACGCCTGCCATCCTCATTGTCGTCATTCGTTCTCCCTTCTCTGCCCTCGTCCAGCATCATCTCTCGTTTTGCCTTCGACTAGTCAACCTGCAAACGCACCATAAAAAAAAAAGAAAACGTTGAATGTATACATGGTTTGATCGATTTCTTTTTTCAATAGTTTAAGTTTTGTTTTTTATTTTCGTTTGTTTAGTTTTAATTACAATTTAGTTCGATTTGTGTTAGATTTTAATTTAAATGTTAGCGTTAGATTTAAGATTTCAATTTTTTTAGATTTTGGTTCATTTAATTTTATATAGTTTAGAATTTTGTTAGATCTGATTTTTTGTTAGACTTTGTTAGATTCGATTCATAGGTTAGCGTTTTAAAAAAAAAAAAAATTATTTTGATTTTAGTTGAGTTAAGATTTACGTTTTTTTATTCTTTGTTCTGGTTTAATTTAGATTCTAACTTGATTTAGCTTTAGATTTAATTTTCATTTTCATTTAGTTTAAGTTTAGTTAGGTTTAGTTTTAATTCTTAATTGTTTTCATTTAGATGTTAGGGTTCGATTTTCTATTTAGATTTTAGTTTTAATTCAATATTAGTTTAATTTTTGTTTTAAGATTAAAAATACATAAAACAAAACAAAAATTAAAAAATAAAAATAAAAATTAAAAAAATTAAAAAAAAAAATTTCAAATTTTCCATAGTCAAGTGCGCTAATTTCTTTATCTAAAGTTTGACTGTGGATCATTTTTCGAATTGGGTTATAATTGCATTATAATTGCAGTATCTTAATTTCGGAAACTTTTTTTAAGCATCTGGTTATCGTTGTTCATGGTTGAGGTGTTTTTCAATTATATATCATTGTGATCAATCGTGTTTTAATAAAAAGCAGTTAATCGTCACCTACTTGTTTATAATCACATAGCGGGATCTTGTTTGACTCCATAAGGCACTGGTCTTAAACGTGAAATCTAATTTAGATTTGTAGAATCTCGTTCTTTTCTATCAAGTATTTGATGTTTTAGTTGTGTCTCCTGGATTTATCATCCTCATTTGTAATAGGGTCTACCTCCCTTAGCTTGCAAGGAGACAGTTTAAATAGAGCGATTGGGGATAAGAGTGACGCGCCTAATCTGAGCCGTTGTCGCGGTGCCTAGACAATCTGTGCGACAACAGGAGGCAAACGAAGGAGGACGGTACACATTTAAGTGCTCGCACAGGCTGTGATATTGTTATAAGTTATCGGTCGTGGGACTGAGGGAACAAAGCCACTAAAAGGGCCAAGTTCCTATTGTAAAAAGGCCGATCTGGACGTGTTGGATTATACACAGTGGCAACATTACAAGACTGCATATGGAGTCATTTGTTTGTTGCGTGGCTTCCAGCGAGCACATTTTGATGATTGGAGAAAGAACTTAAGCATTGTTCAGCCGACTATCCAGGTTCCACTGTATATTCAGTTTTCTTTAGTAGGGATCTGCTGTCTAATTAGGGTAGAATGTTGAATGTAAATAAATTCGTGCCGCGAACAATTTGATAGTATCTAGCTTCCGACTTTCTGATTCACGAATGGCTTCCGCTAGGGTTTTCTGTCTGGCCGCCGCCGCCGACACAGACTCCTCCTCTGCCCCTGCCATGTTCGGCCCTTTCAGAGATGTCGACCGCACTGTTAGCTCGGAGTTTCTCTCTGCCGTTGCTCCAAGCGGTTACCAAATATCGGGTTGCAGACTACAGAGGAACGCACGCCTCATTCCGGCAATCGACGGCTCCATCGCTTCCTCTACGCCCTTCACAGTGGGAGCTTCTGATGGTTTTCTACGCCCTGGCCCCAGATCTATTGAGATTACCTTCGCTGTTCCTGAAGGTCCTCTCTACAAGCGTTCTCCAGTTTCTATCGCCCTCCTTCTCCGAAACTCGAATAGCGCAGGGGACATCATTGATGGCCAGAAAGGGGTTGTTCGCTCCAGCATTCTTGCCGCCCCAACCTTTTCTTTGCCCCTGCAACGGCTCAGTCTCTGTTTCTTGGAGAAGCAGGGCAAAACGGATAGGCGATGGCTTCAGGAGGGTTCCGATTTTCAGCCAGCGGCTTTCATAGCCAATAACCTTCTAAATCTGGGTACACAATACCAGATCCAGATCTCTCTTCCTTCCGGGGGAACGAAGTTGTTATGGGTGCATGCCACGGATCTGGTGCAGGACCTTCTGCAAGATCTTTACCTCAGTTTGGGAATTCCCTCAAGACTCCTGAGACTGCTTTACAAAGGTAAACAACTTGAAAACCATCTACCTCTGTTTTGCTATAATATTGTGAAAGATGCTTCAATTGTGTTATCTTTTCGCTTGAGAGGCGGAGCTCTTGGGCAAACCTCCTCGGCTCCTGCCTTCTCCTACAAGGACGCAGTTCACGCACACTCATCCATGAAAGCAGCTCAACCACCTGAAGCTCCTAAGCCTTTTCTGGTGGACAAGCTTGAGGAGGTTCCCACTGTAGAGTTTTCCCATGCAGAAATTGCAGACGATCTTCAAAATTTAGCAGAAAGAGCCATCATATGCAGATTTAATGGATTGTGGCCGCGATCAAAGGAACTCCACGATTGGATCCATTCTAACTGGACTCACCATTGCAAAGTCAGATTCTGTTCAAAAGGTTATTTCATAGTTTTGTTTGATAATATTAAGCATTATGAGAAGGCTATCGAAGAAGGTCCCTGGTTCATGGGAACAGCAGGGCTCTTCTTAACACCATGGTTCCCTGATTTTGACCCAGCAACTGCTGTCATCACCAAGACACCTGTTTGGATCAGGCTTCCCAACTTACCAATCCATCTATGGCATGTCAGAGTCTATAAAGCGATTGGCAACACATTGGGCAGTTTTCTGATGGGAGACTACTGGCGGGAAAACAAAGGTCTTTACACATACGCCAGAATATGTGTGGAACTAGACTTAAGCAAGGGACTTCCAGACCAGATCAATCTCAAAGTAAACGACTTTGTATGGACTCAGACATTGGATTATGAGAATACTGCCTTCCGCTGCCGACACTGTCACCAAACAGGGCATCTGCAGAACTCTTGCCCAGCTCTCCCGGCAAAACAGAAAAAGGTGAATTCCAAGGCCAGTTCTAAAAGATGGGCTCCGTACTCCCCGCCTCCAGCGGCGGACTCTGATTCCTCTAGCTCAGAAGTTGATGAAAGTGATGCAGTTTCGGTTCAGAATCAGTCAATGGACATCCCCAACGATGCTCAGGCGCACCCCTCAGATATAGCCATTGCTCAGAAACGTTCCCATGGGACCTCCTCTTCCGACTCAGAGAAGGAGATCCCCCCTATTGAGAACTCAGATCTTCATGTTGTTTTAGCTCATCCACCTCAGGACGGATGGGTTAAAGTCAGTAAAAAGAAAGGGAAGAAGCTACGTATAGAGGCCTCTGCCCTCTCTGGGTAGTTTTCGGTTTTTTCTTTTGACATCCAGTCTTCTCTTGTGTTTCCTGCTTGTTTCTCTCCTTCTCCAGAGCCGAGGTTGATAGTTTTATCATTTCCGGTTGCTGGTTATTCTGCTTCTCATGATTGTAATACCATCTTGTACTATACTTCTGCTTAATAGAATCAGTCTTATTCAGAAAAAAAAAAAAAAAAAATTCGTGCCGCTAATACCAAATTTCTAGGTTGTACTCATCACGATTTGAGACCAAGATCTTTGCTGGAAAGTGTGTTCGCTACAGGTGCAAAACTTCTTTGAGCTGCTATAGGAACTCAACGTGAAATCTGTGAGGGCAACTCTTACTTCGTGGGTGAAGTCAACTCATGGGAGTGGGTGCAAAATTCCTTATACAGCCAGCCGAAAACTTCCATGTATTTTCCCGCTAGCTGAGCGTGTTAATCGGGGCATTGAGAAGGATGCTGGGCACTTCGCTGTATGTGGGAAAAATTATCACGCACTTGCTAATCCAGCGCATCAATTCCAGGTTCTCAGTGTTAACTTTGGCATACAGCTTGGTTATTTTAATATCTATATTTGCTGAAGCTGTATGCATTCTAGAAACAATTCAAGCTATTGGGTTTCATTTCCTATCTAATTAATTTCCAGTGGTGCTACTGTTTGCATTTAATATTTGGGTCTGTACATTTCTGAGCATGTAGCGAGTCATATATGTAAGAGAGAGGGTTGTTTGGAGTGGAATGTCAATTACCTATGTAATGCAGAGTTACAATAGCTCAAGAATGCAATACTGAGTTGAAGCAACTCAGAACTGCACATGAAACATTGTGCAAGTAATCTGTTTGTTAAAACACTTCACTGGGAAAATAGCAAACCCAGAAAATAATGTTCTCATGCAAGAATTCCGTGATGGAGGAACTCCTTAATAAGTTGAGAAGATTGAACATAGAAATTAACCATCGCACGCACCTAGAAACCAAGCAGAACAACAGACCTCTTTCAAGAGAGATTTGTGTCATCCTTCAAAAAGGACAGCCAAAAGATTTGCAGGGAACATTGGAGATTGGTCACAAAATTTTTGCACTTGGGACAGATCTGAAACACATGAAGATGTCATGGAGAGTTTTGTCCAAACTAGAAGAATTTAAAGAACTCATGTCTACAATAGACCAAGCAGAAGGGAAGAAACTGATTTGGGCTCTAAAGTCTGCTATGCTTGCTTTCATACAGCCCAAATTCTTGGAGGAACCTTGTGAAGGGGTCTCACTTCCAGTTGCAGCTTGCCTCAGTAACATCATGAAATTGACCGCACCTATAGCCCCATATAATGATAATGTTATGAGGAGGATTATGAGGTTGATTGTAGAGACTTTTCAGGATTTGGACAACAGTGCAGGCTCTACCTTTGAGAAGAAGCTTGAGATTCAATGGAGTATGGCCACAATCAAGACTTATGTCATCATGTTTGACCTTGAGTGTGATGACTTGATTTTGCAGATGTTCCAATGCGTCTTCAGCATTAGGAGACATCATCCTAACACCGTCATAGCACACATGCAGTCCATCTTGTCATCATGTATGAGAGACCATGAGACCATTGGCCGAGAGTTGCAAACCGGGTTGTTGAGCATTTGGAGGAGAGAGCAATTGGTCTCTCCTACTGCTTATGAGCTAGCCCAAGAGCTAGTTGAGCAAAACATTGAGGTTTACCGGAGAGAATTGACCAGGGAGGAGCTGCTCCAATTTGGTGGAGCTGGCAGCAGAAATGAGTTGACGAGGAAGGGACTTTGCTTCATCTGCAAAGAACCTTGGGGGCCTGATCACTCATGCTTGAGTGATGCAGATGGTGCGGTAGAGGCAGAACAAAAGGGCATTCCTTCTGTATGCCAGGATGAGGACTCTTCTTCAGGTGAGTCCATGGGATCAGATGCGGATGCTTCTAGGGAGTGAGAGCAGTCATGTGGAGTTGATGGCAGTAGGTCAGAGCTGCATTCCAGTATGCAGTGTGAGCAGTCAGGGGACTCTACAGGAGATACTCTAGGTGATGAGTCACTTGTGACGATTGAGCCATAGCAGCATATGATGGAGCTTGAGTCAGCAGAGGGGGATACTATGCACATCATGCATGATAGTCCTTTGGGGGAGAGCCAAATGGAGGCTCACATTGAGTCTATGATGGATATGCGGCTAACTGTGGGGTCAGCCACTGAGGAGGAGCAGTCAGATGCACAGACACCGAGTACGGTGACAGCAGTTGCAGATCTATATCCTCTAGAGATGTTGGAGGTTCATGAGATAGTCCTGCAGGGGGCTAGCAGACAGCAGGGGCATTACATTCCTGATCAGGAGAAGGATGAGCTGTTGGAGATGGTGGAGCATCCATCGTTGGACCGGCACATTGATGAGGTACAGACAGATACACATGCAGCGAACGGAGCAGCAGTACTTTCAGTGAGTAGCACTCTCCAGGAGTACATCGATGGGGCTTGCAACATATCTTGCCCACTTTGGCCCATTATAGAGAGAGGGGCTTTCTTCTACAGGCAGCTTTCGTTGGGAGACAGGGCAGAACAGTGTGAGTTGATTATGGGCTCACGACAACACTCCAGGCGTGTTCCATATGTAGTTGTTGCTACATTGGATTCTTCCTCCAGGATCGATTGGCGGGAGATCATGAGCTGGTACCCTCTTGATGGTATGGTTTTCTTCGTAGTGAGCACAACAAAGCAGGGGCCCTTAGACATAGCAGATGTTATAGATTCTAGATGGCAGTGGGGCACAGGTCGACATTTCTTCAGCACTCCATCCCGACTTCAGGAGCACAGGATCAGCATGGGATTGGGTCAGGACTTGGATTGGAGAGAGGTGATGAGTTGGTACACAGTTGATGGGACAGCTTACACAATCATAGATACAGTGCGGCAGGAGTCATGGTCTTCACCTCTTAGAGCATCAGTTATAGCCAGAGGCAGTGCGCAGTCCAAGCCGTGGGACTTGGGCGACGATTGGCCATGGTGGCGTTGGGATCTGAGAGGATTATTTGTTGGCTGGTTCAGTGAGAGATCAGTTTGGGATCCCGGCATTGAGGGGTCTATTCTGAGTGGTTTGACACAGGTGCATAGCAGCACCCAGAGGTTTGTATGGGATCCGGGCATTGGGTCTTAGTTGCGGCGGGCCAACAGAGTGGCCCACATATTTCGATTGCTTGAGGGCAAGCAATCTTGGGGCGGAAGGTCTGTAATATTCCCTTTTTTGGTATCATCTATGACAGGGCTAGGATGGACTTCCAGAGTTAGGAGCAGACCGGTCACAGGTACAGGTTGGTGTCATCAGCGGCCCTAGGGGCTTTTTGGAGGAGTTTTGAGGAGTTTCTATGTGTTCGGGTGGCATTCGCTTGATATATTCCATCATCCGAGCAGTTTGACTTTCGTTCCGGTGCATTCCGACAACTTTCGGAAATTTGAGTTATTTATGGGCTTAACTCAGCTAATTATCACGGTGGCATTCTAGGAGGAATACATGACAGAACACCTTAGTGTAATAGCTCATTGGAACCGGGACAAGGATACCTCCATGATGGGACAGTTGGACATGAGTTTCAGTGACCAGGGGAGACATGGCAGCCAATTTACTCTTTTCTGCATTAAAAAGGAATATTTTAATAAGAGGGAAAAGTGCACCATGAATAAAATAATAATAAAATAATGCTCTAGAAGGCTCAAGAGTTCTATAAAAGAAAGGGAGGAGGCCATTGAGGGATATCTTTGGGATCATGTTATTTTATTGTATGAGAGGTGTGAGACCGTTGTTCTCTACTTCAGCCGTAGCCCCAGGATGGAAACCCTCGGGTGATTTGTGAGTGTTGGACGAAAACCCAACTCTCTTGAGGAGACTTCACTTAGAAGTTTCACAGAGCTTCAGAGATTGGTGTGAGGATCATTCAGATCTTCAACCTGGGCTTCATCATCTTCGGTGGGTTCAGTGATAGCTGTTGCCGGAGGGAGAGTGCAACAGTTCAGTTTTGGAGGCCATTGCCATGTAGCAGTGCAGCAAATTGTATTGTTGGCCAGTTTTCCATCTCAACACTTTCTAGGTCAGATCTATATGTAAACCCCTCTTATTAGTTATAATAAAAGCTGAGATTCTTCCTGTTCTATATGGTATTGGATTGCAGTATTTTATGTGTTTAATTTTACATGGCAATCTTCTGTTGAATAAATGTTGATTTTACGGCATAATGTGGAGTTCAGTTAATTTTCTACATTTTTAGTTAAAATATCCCATCCGAAATATTACACCTAGCGTGATCAACCACTGTACCCCCAGTATCACGTTGGTGTCTGGGATGTCCACCACGAAGAAATGGTCAGTCAGGGTGTACGTCCCCATAGTCACTGCCAAGGCTGGCACATACCTGGCACACTGCATGGTCTGATCACCTGGAACCAGTACTGAAAATCCATCAAAGCTCTCCATCGGGATGCCCCTCCGATCTACCAACTGGGCATCAATAAAATTGTGGGTGGTCCCACTGTCCACTAACACTGAAACACGCTGTCCCCGCACTGTGCCTCGGACATGCAGTGTCAAGTACTTGGGAACTCCCCGCAAGGATGCAAGGGCTTCCCCGGTAGGTGCAAAAGCTGCACCTCCCGCTCCTAGTGGTGGAGGTGGCAGATGATCCCCTCTCTACACTATACAACATCCTGCCTCTAACTCTTCATAATCCTCCTCTTCCCCGCTACTGTCGGAGAAGACCTCGATGTAATGTGCCTTCCCCGCGGCACAACGGTGTCCTGGTGCCCATGGCTCCTGGCATGTGAAACATAGCCTCCTCAGCTTTAGATCCCTCCTGGTCTCATCATCCCCTAGCCCTCTGCCCTAGTTCCCCTTTGGAGGCAGAACCCTCACGTCTTTCCCCTTTAGCTGGAGCGCCGATCTCTGGGGAAAAGGGGCTCTAGTCCGGGGTAGTGCATCTTGCAAATCCCGAGTCCTCCCAACTGCATCATGAAGTGTGGCTGGCCTCGTCGATCTAAATAACCCCCGTAGAGGCTCTGCCAATCCGTCTATAAACATATAGATCATCCAGGCTGCGGATAAATCAAGGACCATCACAGAAAGTCTCAAGAACTCTGAAATGTATGTGTCCGGACTCCCGGTCTACTTGAGCTTAGTCAGCTCAACAAAGTGCTCCTCTGGATCCCTCTGATCAAATTGCTCTATCAGCCTCTGTGTGAATTCGGCATATGCTGTCACTCCTGAGTGTCCCAGCGTAGCCATCCCATGAAACCACCGGTCATGGGCCTCGCCCTGCAGGTGCAGCACTACTACCTTGATGGCCTCTGTCTCCGCCATCTAGTTAAGCCGGAAATATATGTCTAGCTTCTCCACCCAAGCCTTCGCCGAACACTTGGATGATCCATCAAATGTCGGTAGAAAGAATCTACCTACAGTGCGTTGCATATCTCCGTCATGTGAATGCCTGTTCCCTCTATGATGATTGCGGGATCTGTTGTCCCGCTTTAGTTGAACAAAGTCATGGAATGTGAGGGCATCTCTGAACTCCTGATCGTAAGACTGATACTCAGCGAAATAATCCCCCATATGGGCCGGCTCCTGCTCCTGTTGTGTTCCTGCCCCAGTGTCTGCGGCAAGAAATATAGGTATCATGGAACATGGAGGTGTGTGTGATGCCATCTGCTGCGCTGTAATGTGCTCCTGCAAATGAGGGGATGTGCCTGAGCCCTCTCCGATATGGAAACCCCTTGGGGTCTCATGCTGTCTAGACTCTGCCGTGAACCTTTGCCCCATCTCCTCTATCCGTCTCGACAAATCCTGCACTGGTTTGAGGAGAAGTTCCCTGAACTCCTTCCCGACATCTCTTTCCTCCGCCATTGGTTCCTCCTCCTCTGCGTCCACTACTGGAATGTTGTCACCTTTCCCGAAAGTGAGCTCTAATCTCCCTTCTTGGTCTTTATACTTTCTTCCCCAGTAGGTGATGTATGGTTTTCCTGTTGGTGTCATAGACAATCCGCTCCACAGGCTGAGCCAAGTCTATGAGCTCTGATACCACTGTAATATTTCAAGTAGAAATAAACACAAATATAAAGCACATAAACAAAGACATACAACAACTAGAGAGACATCATATGAAAAAACACACAATATAGAGAACGCTGAGCCATTTTATTAAATACTGAAAGATGAAATGGGTACAATGGTGATCAGAATGATGGCACCTTGGCTTGCACTAGGCAAGCATAGAAATACTCTCAGAATATAACCCGGAATGGCTGCTCCTCTAGTGACTGCGTAATCTCCAGTGCTGTTGGAACTACTGCTGTGTTGCTGCTACTACTGGAATGAAAAGACTGTTTGGGGCTGCTCCCCTCTTCAGAAAATTATGAAACTCTGGGAATAGCCTCTACACCCAATACCCAGTGTTGTCGCACAGATTGTCCAGGCACCGCGACAACGACTCAGATTGGGGGTTGTCACCTTTATCCCCAATCTCTCTATTTAAGTTGTCTCCTTGCAAGCTAAAGGAGGTAGACCCTATTAGAAATGAGGATGAAAAATCCAGGAGACACAACTAAGACATCAAATACTTGATAAAATGAACGAGATTCCACAGATCTAAATTATATTTCACGTTTAAGACCAGTGCCTTATGGAGTCAAACAAAATCCCGTTATGCAATTATAAACAAGTAAGTGATAATTAACTGTTGCTTATTAAAACATGATTGATCACAATGATATTTAATTGAAAGACACCACAACCATGTATTAAAATATCTTAAACCCACAGCAATATTGTGAAAATGCCAGATATTTGCAATATTTCCAGATTTATGATGCTTCAATTAATTTTGATCCAGAAAATACTTCTATAGTCAAAACTTTAGATAAAAATAAAATTAGCGCATTTGACTATAGAAAATTTGAATTTTTTTCATATATTTTTTGTATTTTCTAGATTTTTAGGATTTTTATATTTTTATATTTTTTTATTATTTTTATTTTTTAATCTAAAACAAGATAAAAAATCTAAATCTAAAAAAAAAGTTCTGATCTAAATTTTAAACTAAACTAAACTAGAAACTAGATTAAATCTAAAATCAAACTAAAATAAAATCTAAAAACTAATTAATTAAAAAGTAACTAAATTAAAGCTAAGAAATTAAAATCTAAAAAAAATTAAAATTAAAAAATTAAAATCTAAATCTAACTTTAACTAAACAAGATAAAGAAAAATGAAATCTATTAAAAAAAAAGAACTAGCACTAAACCGACACAAAAAGTTAAATCTAACTCAACCTACGCTATTCTAAATTAAGAACTAAAATAAAATAACCTAATCTAACTCTACGACTATACAAATCAAAAACAAAACTAAGCCTAAACCAAAAATAATAAAAAAAGGGGAATCCGATTTCAGAATTTCCAACGCATTTATGTATAAAATTTCTATGGTGTACGCTTGAATTTTTGTCGTTTTGCAGGTCGATTGGCACGGCGGGCAGAAGCACGATGCACGTGAGGAGGTATGGCAATAAGGAAAAGTGAAGGAGGGAGCAGCAAATGATAAAGGCGTATGCAGTTGAACGCTGGACAAGTACAGGTCGATGCTAAGGATGAGGGCGGCTCGACTGCAGAGAATGAAGGAATAGGTGGGACGGATCAGAAGAAAGATCATAGGTGCAGTGATTTTGCAGGATTCGAGGGTTTGCCACAGCAAAAGAAGAGCTAATTGAAAACTGGAATCTAGATCGAATGGTAAAGGGGGTAAAGAAATCGAAAGGGCAGAGAGAGGTGATCTGCTCAGCACTAGAAGGACGCTGGTGCAGATCGATGGCTAAGGAAAGGGACATCAGATAAAGCTGGGACAGAGGCACAATTTTATTTTGTAGAAAGATTTGATGCACTCAGTACGCATAATTTTACCCAGCAACTTAGAATTTAAAAAATTTCCGTCAAACTCTGATTTGATACACTTCCTCAATCAACTGAAGCTCAGATCCTTGTGCTCTTTTAAATCAAATAATGTCCAGGTTTGCCCACAGTAGTAATTTGAGGCCAGATCTGGCCTTTGGAGGCTAGATCTACCTTAGATCTTTAAAAAAAAAAAAAATCGATTTGAGTCCTAAATTTGCAAGAGACTAGCTCGATTTGAAGATACACACCAAGAAACGATTAAACCCTTACAGTCGTAAAAAAAAATTACAAATTTACAACTAGTTTACAGATTTAAAACCCTCGTGGTCAGATTTGAATCTATTTTAGCACAGTTTAGAAATTAAAATTTTTGAATGAGAGGCACAAGCCTTTGAAAGCCTGCAAAATCACAAATATCGTAAGATAGACTTGAAATTTAACAAATAAAGAGCTTATCAGATTTATGTTTATTAAGAGTCGGCTGGTCCAACCGAAGACTTCCCCAGACGCCCAATCTTTAAAAAAAATTCCCTGCACACTTAGATCTGAATCTTAGATCGATAGAGATTTAAGAAAACAACATGAGACCTTTGCAGAAAAATCAGAATGTTATTTTATAAACCCAGAAAACTGCACAAGATACCTGTATGCAGATTAATCCATGAAGGCCATCAACCATAAAATACAAGAAACAAAGTAGCAGAGTTTAGATACAATTCACCACATAGATCTGAGAAGGAACATCCAGATTTGTAACCCCAAAGTCTTTATGCTTTATTCTTCAAAAAATTTACAAGAGCTTCTAAGAACAAGTGCACGATCCTGAGATCGGATGACTCAAGAATGAGAAAGACCTCTAAATTTATAGGACAAGATCTCTAACGGCTAGTTTGGATGATCCTCGTCAAAATAATCTCAACCGTCCAAAAGATTTAATTATCTTTTAATCCGAAGTGTTGAAATTAAAATTTTGGGGAAAAAACGAATTTATCATTTAATTCAATTTTAATTAACTCAAAAATATTATTTTTGAGTTAATTACCCCAAAATTTTGACTTTGACTTAACCACCAAGGCCCAAAGGTCCAAAATTTCTTAAAATTCTCGATATTCCCTTGGCCTGGGGCTTTCAAAATAATTTTCCAAAGACCCACAAATTTTGCCTTTAAAGATTTAATCCTAACTTAGGACCCTAAATTAATTAAATTTCTGGTTTAAGATTTTATTAATTAATTGACCAGAAAATTTAATTAATTGACTAAGAGGGGATTATAATTATTTTTCCAACCCTCTTTTACATGAGATAATACATTCACATACATGAAGGGGGAATACCCATTCGTATAGACCCTCGAATAAATACCCGGTTCTGCGACTCAAAATATGATCTAGTAGACCAAGTAGCTCAAACTACTTTTACAAGGACTCGATAGAAACACTAGGACTCACTTAGTATGCTGAGGACAAAATCCACCCTAGCTTTGGGGTTAGGCTAGAGGGAAAAACTCTGCCGATCACTTTCGTGAATCAGTGAGACAAAAAACCTCCTAGGATAGAGATCATCAACAACATACTAGGCTTACCTAGGTTGTTACATACATGGACAGTGTTACTTAGATCATTTACATCATTACATGCAAAATGGGTTTACATCATTTGTAAAACTGTCGACTGTTGACTGATGATGGAATCTGAATGGCGCAACCACGTCGAACATGATGAATCCCATTTGAAAAAAATGGGGGTGTACTGCTATGGGGTTGTTGACAAAGTGCGGTCAACATCTGGCTCTACTTGGGGACACGTTGCTTCATTGAAGGAATGTGAGAATCCAGAATCTACATCCAAGCAACACACAAGATTACATAAGTAGCATCCATCCAAATATCATCATATAACATTAAGCTCATGAAAAATAGAAGCTCTTCTTTTATTTATTATTCTACTTAACATGAAAAGTAAATCTACTCTAACTGCAAAATGAAATGCTGAAATAACAAGATGTAAGGTTAGAGATACAATACAAAGAATGCTCTGTGGCATCAGATGTGCTCAATATAGTGCATGCTGAGCATTTCCCTGCTTTCAGGCATGTCTGTGGGTTGCTTTTCAGATGTGCCATGTCCAATCTTGCTAATTGTAGGACTCTGTCTTATCTGAATGTCAAGCTGCTCTCAACCATCAGACGTATCAAACCACTTACTTCTTATTTTTTGCTTCTTTCTCTTCTTCGGAGTGGTTTGTGATGTCAGCAATGAGACCACTGTAGATTTCTTGTCCTCATCTTGAAGATGTTTATACAAAATATCTGAAGAACCTGGAGCGTGACCAGTATTATTCTAGATATACTCTGTCAATAGTGACACATAAGCTTGGTCTTTCTCAACATCCTTTGAAACCATAGTTAAATCCTCCGTGTGATGAGATGGGAATGGCCTTAGCAGACAAGAAGACTTATGATCTGTTGATGAATCTTCATAATCAAATTTCGGCTGAAACTTTTGTATATGTAATTTTTCCATTTTTTCCAACCTTTTCTGTATGGAACTCATCTCCAACAAGTGATTTTCCTTCATGGTATTCATTTCCTGGGTGTGTCTTGCTTCCATGATGGACATCTAATTAGAATGATTAACTTCCATTATCTTTAACCTGTTTTCCATGATATTTATTTCCTATGCATGACTTGCTTCCATGGAAGTTATCTTATTTTGAAGATTGATTTGGTTAGCTTCCATGTTTTGAATCATTTGCATATGATTGGGTTGCACATCCTTAATCATCTGAGCTAGTTCCTTAACCTGACTATCATGATCTTCTATATGCATGTGATAGTCCTTACCAACAACATTAATTTGATGGCTTGACCCTGCCATTCTACTAGCTATGATTCTTTTGACAACATGGCAAGTAACCTCTTCATGAAGATCATTACAGGCTCTACAATAAGGCAGAGCTTCATCCACAAGATTTTCAAACTCGAGTTGATTTGTCAGTCTCTGCTCATTAGATAGGCCTCTTTCCTCCAAAGCATTATTATTTCTAAGTTGGGAATTCTGCGTTTGAGCCCTTTCCATTTGGACCAACCTAGCCTGTAAGACACTTATTTCCTTAGCATGTTCAGAGATCAATTTCGCTTGATTAAGCTCCATGCTTTCAAGCTTTTGCATTAACCTTTTCATAGGGTCATCATCATCTTCTAGAGGTTCTTTTAACTTAGTATATGTCAAAGACCTATCAAAATCCAGAATTTCAGACTTCTCAGATGCCCTTTTATCTTTTTCAAGCTCTTCAGCTAAAGATTGACAAGCTTTATAATTTGCAGTTTTAGCCCGCCTTAACTCATATGAAGTATCAGAATCAAAAGCATCAATGTAAAAATTCAGAAGAGATCCATCAGGAGGTTTATGAGTTTGAGATATTTCTCTAAGGATACCATTAAATCTCCTGTTAAATTCTTCAGTCGTTTCATTTTCTTTCTTTTTTATGGTATTGATCTCTCTTACCAAATGCCTATCTTCCCTTTTATCACCGTACTTTTCCTTAAAGGCAGTTACAATTGATTCAAAAGTATTGAATGAATTATCAGGCTTTTCCCTAAACCATTCAGCAACATCCTCGCCAAAAGTAAGAACAAAAGTTTTCATCTTTACATCATCGAAATTATTATTTGCAACTGCAAATCTATTCCACCAGTTAGTGAAAGCAAACAAGTGAGATTTAACACTAACTGCTTCATTTCCTTGAAAAGATGGTAATTTATCCATTTGAGGGAGATCATGGGGATAACCCTGAATATTAGCAAAATTACACGGGGCAAAAACATCCATGATATCGTTTTTCGGATTTTAGAAATAGATCCGTGTTCAAGAATAGTCAAAAGGTCCCCAAGAAGTGAACTTCTTGGCAGGAACTTTTGCAAGAAATGAAAAAATTGGAGTCGCCACTTGAACATGAAACTAATTTTAAAACAGGGGAAATAATCGAGATATAGCTGATGGATATCAAGGGGGGATTCTTTTCTGGGAATAAAAAGATGAATAAGTGGAGTCGCCACCCAAACAAGAAGCCAACCAAAATTTCCAGGTGCTAAAGATGAATTGATTAGTGAGACGATGAAAGATAAGATGATGAAGAGATGAAATGGCGATGAAAGATTAGAAGATTAGAAAAATGTCGCTAAGACCAAGGACAGAAAAAACTCTATCCCCGACAATGGCGCCAAAAAATGTTGTCGCACAGATTGTCCAGGCACCGTGACAACGGCTCAGATTGGGGGTTGTCACCTTTATCCCCAATCTCTCTATTTAAGCTGTCTCCTTGCAAGCTAAGGGAGGTAGACCCTATTAGAAATGAGGATGAAAAATCCAGGAGACACAACTAAGACATCAAATACTTGATAAAATGAACGAGATTCCACAGATCTAAATTAGATTTCATGTTTAAGACCAGTGCCTTATGGAGTCAAACAAAATCCCGTTATGCAATTATAAACAAGTAAGTGATGATTAACTGTTGCTTATTAAAACATGATTGATCACAATGATATTTAATTGAAAGACACCACAACCATGTATTAAAATATCTTAAACCCATAGCAATATTGTGAAAATGCCAGATATTTGCAATATTTCCAAATTTATGATGCTTCAATTAATTTTGATCCAGAAAATATTTCTATAGTCAAAACTTTAGATAAAAATAAAATTAGCGCATTTGACTATAGAAAATTTGAAATTTTTTCATATATTTTTTGTATTTTCTAGATTTTTAGGATTTTGAATTTTTTTTATTTTATTTTTTTAATCTAAAACAAGATAAAAAATCTAAATCTAAAAAAAAAGTTCTGATCTAAATTTTAAACTAAACTAAACTAGAAACTAGATTAAATCTAAAATCAAACTAAATTAAAATCTAAAAACTAATCTAATTAAAAAGTAACTAAATTAAAGCTAAGAAATTAAAATCTAAAAAAAATTAAAATCTAAATCTAACTTTAACTAAACAAGATAAAGAAAAATGAAATCTATTAAAAAAAAGAACTAGCACTAAACCGACACAAAAAATTAAATCTAACTCAACCTACGCTATTCTTAATTAAGAACTAAAATAAAATAACCTAATCTAACTCTACGACTATACAAATCAAAAACAAAACTAAGCCTAAACCAAAAATAATAAAAAAAGGGGAATCTGACTTCACAATTTCCAACGCATTTATGTATAAAATTTCTATGGTGTGCGCTTGAATTTTTGTCGTTTTGCAGGTCGATTGGCACGGCGGGTAGAGGCACAATGCACGTGAGGAGGTATGGCAATAAGGAAAAGTGAAGGAGGGAGCAGCAAATGATAAAGGCGTATGCAGTTGAACGCTCGACAGGTACAGGTCGATGCTAAGGATGAGGGCGGCTCGACTGCAGAGAATGAAGCAATAGGTGGGACGGATCAGAAGAAAGATCGTAGGTGCAGTGATTTTGCAGGATTTGAGGGTTTGGCACAGCAGAAGAAGAGCTGATTGAAAACTGGAATCTAGATCGAATGGTAAAGGGGGTAAAGAAATCGAAAGGGCAGAGAGAGGCGATCTTCTTAGCACTAGAAGGACGCTGGTGCAGATCGATGGCTAAGGAAAGGGACGTCAGATAAAGCTGGGACAGAGGCACCGTTTTATTTTGTAGAAATATTTGATGCACTCAATACGCATAAATTTTACCCAGCAACTTAAAATTTAAAAAATTTCCGTCAAACTTTGATTTGATACACTTCCTCAATCAACTGAAACTCAGATCCTTGTGCTCTTTTAAATCAAATAATGTCCAGGTTTGCCCACAGTAGTAATTTGAGGCCAGATCTGGTCTTTGGAGGCAAGATCTGCCTCAGATCTTTAAAAAAAAAAAAATCGATTTGAGTCCTAAATCTGCAAGAGACTACCTAGATTTGAAGATACACACCAAGAAACGATTAAACCCTTACTGTCGTAAAAAAAAATTACAAATTTACAACTAGTTTACAGATTTAAAACCCTCGTGGTCAGATTTGAAACTATTTTAGCACAGTTTAGAAATTAAAATTTTTGAATGAGAGGCACAAGCCTTTGAAACCCTGCAAAATCACAAATCTCATAAGATATACCTGGAATTTAACAAATAAAGAGCTTATCAGATTTATGTTTATTGAGAGTCGGCTGGTCCAATCGAAGACTTCCTCAGACGCCCAATCTTTAAAAAAAAATTCCCTGCACACTGATCTGAATCTTAGATCGATAGAGATTTAAGAAAACAACATGAGACCTTTGCAGAAAAATCAGAATATTATTTTGTAAACCCAGAAAACTGCACAAGATCCCTATATGCAAATTAATCCATGAAGGCCATCAACCATAAAATACAAGAAACAAAGTAGCAAAGTTTAGAGACAATTCACCACATAGATCCGAGAAGGAACATCAAAATTTGTAACCCCAAAGTCTTTATGCTTTATTCCTCAAAAAATTTACAAGAGCTTCTAAGAGCAAGTGCACGATCCTGAGATCGGATGGTTCAATAATGAGAAAAACCTCTAAATTTATAGGACAAGATCTCTAACGGCTAGTTTGGATGATCCTCATCAAAATAATCTCAACCGTCCAAAAGATTTAATTATATTTTAATCCGGAGCGTTGAAATTAAAATTTTGGGGAAAAAACGAATTTATCATTTAATTCAATTTTAATTAACTCAAAAATATTATTTTTGAGTTAATTATCCCAAAATTTTGACTTTGACTTAACCACCAAGGCCCAAGGGTCCAAAATTTCTTAAAATTCTCGATATTCCCTTGGCCTGGGGCTTTCAAAATCATTTTCCAAAGACTCACAAATTTTGCCTTTAAAGATTTAATCCTAACTTAGGACCCTAAATTAATTAAATTTCTGGTTTAAGATTTTATTAATTAATTGACCAGAAAATTTAATTAATTGACTAAGAGGGGATTATAATTATTTTTCCAACCCTCTTTTACATGAGATAATACATTTACATACATGAAGGGGGGAAACCCACTTGTATAGACCCTCAAATAAATATCCAAGTCTGCGACTCAAAATATGATCTAGTAGACCAAGTAGTTGAAACTACTTTTACAGGGACTCGATAAAAAACACTAGGACTCATTTAGCATGCTGATGACAAAATCCACCCTAGCTTTGGGGTGAGGCTGGAGGGAAAAACTCTGCCGATCACTTTCGTGAATCAGTGAGACAAAAAACCTCCTAGGATAGAGATCATCAACAACATACTAGGCTTACCTAGGTTGTTACATACATTGACGGTCTTACTTAGATCATTTACATCATAACATGCAGAATGGGTTTACATCATTTGTAAAACTGTCGACTGTTGACTGATGATGGAATCTGAATGGCACAACCACGTCGAACATGACGAATCCCATTTGAAAAAAATGGGGGTGTACTGCTATGGGGTAGTTGACAAAGTGCGGTCAACACCCAGAAAAGCCCAGAAAGCTTTCTGGAAATGGCTGACCTTCGAAAATGACCACCTTGAGGAACTACGCTATCCTCCAATGAGTAACACTGGCCCTGAATGTCCTACTCCAAATAATGGCCCTCGACTCTACCAAAATTCTGGAATAGGGAAGGGTTGACCCCTTTCCAAGTCTCTCGGGCTGAATCCCCTGATAAACCCTCAATCCGGAACCACCTCCTTCCAAGACTGCATCCTCCCTCTCACTAACGTCGCTGTCTCTTTCAGTGAATGCCCCCAACTGTGGTTGTTGCAACTCCATCCGACAAAACAATGGTAAAATTCCTCACTCGAGCAGGCACTCGAAGTCCCCTGGGGCTGAGGTTGGGATCTTCGCATGGAGACACCCGATGTACTGAACAATACGTGCAGACTTTGCTAAACAGCAAGCGTGCTCAATGTCAAGAGACAAATAACATAGATGCATAATCAGAATGAATCAAAATGAGGAGACCCTCTCCCTTTTTATGCTTGGAGAGCCTTGCTCTCACCTAGGCCCCACCATCAACTTCGCTATCTCCTTTAGCCACGCTGTCCATCTCTCTCTGCGCTGGCTTGGTCCCACGCTGCCTACGCTGTCCCTTTTCCCACGCTGCCACTTGACCACTAGGCCCCGCGCTGCCAATGAGTCATGTCTCTAAAGTGACTTTAGGAAATATTTTTTATCCTAAGTGTGAGTTAAGTGTCCCTCTTCACCCACTTTACTTATAACTTAACTTTATAAAGGTAAAATAGTCAAAATTAATATTTCCAATTAGCTATTGCTAATTGGGAATATTAGACTCTCTGGCAACTCAGCACTACTACTCTAAGAATTCATCCTCCCAACAAATTCAATTTGTGCAAATCTCAAGTGTATTCTCCGAGTGCCCATCAACTTCCTTCTTATAATCTGTCGTTGACATCAACAACCAAGATTAAAATATAATCAAAGGCTAAAATTATCTTGGACTCTATCCTCGTCTTCATCTAGAAGATTCTCACCAGATTTAACTAATACACTTTAATTAATTACATTTCCTAAGTTTAGACTTGGGAATACATTAAAAAATGATTAATTGTTTTAATTAAATCATCTCCAGGTGGAATTTTCCAAAACGATTTATGGGTCTTGTAGAATGCATGTGTCGTAGCCTCTCTGCAAAATCTCGAGGCTAGATCACATCCAATGCTACAAAAATCAACACTCCCTCTTAGCGAGGAATGTGCTCTAGTGATGCAACTTGCTGAAGCATCACTCTAATTCTGCACCATCTCCTGCTGCACTGCATCTATGCTGCTGCTGACCTTGCAAACTGTTGCCAACTACTGCATCTGCACTGAAACTCTATTGTTGTTGCCACTGCAACATCTGCAACTGTATCTCATCTGCTGCTGCTGCAACTGAGAGATGTCCATCAGCTGAACCAACCTTGTTCATTATGATGCATCTGTCACCCAAATATTGACTGCTGCTAGTCTTTGTGCTGCCACTGAAGCCACTGTGCTACTACTGACTCTGCACTATGCCAACTGCACTGCTGCCAACCCTTCTTTGCGTTGCTCAATATCTGGCGCTACTATCCACTACATCTGTCACTTCGGCGCTCGATTGCACCAACTGAGACTGGTCCATCCTGCTACTATTGTTATGGATTCCCGTATCAAGGTGATGATCCAAGAGGTGGACTCCTCAAGGACCCTGCCCATCCTCTAGTGCTTTGGGGCTACAAAACCAAATCATCCCACCTCTCTCCTAGAGGTATATGGGAAATCATGGCAAATTCCTCCTCCAATCTAGAGCACAACCTGTCTATCTCAGTGGGGCAGCCTGTTGATCTTGCTTCTCTTCTTTGTCCTTATTCCGAAGAGGACATTGAGAAACGAGGTGGCCCATCTCACCACCTCTAAATCACTTGATCTTCGAAATGTCCTTCTTTTGCTTGCACTGCTCCTATTGCCCCTTTGATGCGAGGGTTGCATTCCTCTTCCTTCTCGATCTTCAACCCACTAATGTTGCTACCGCTTAAGGTGCTCTTCACCAAGTCACGCCTCATCTCCTCTTGTTGCAAATCAGCCCAAACACTTTCCCAATCCAGCAAATTCTCTCTACCCAGGATACTCTAGACAAAGACTTGTCAGTCCTCGGAAACGCTGTTAAGGGCCAGCCGTACAAATTCTATAGACTGAGACGTTGATCCTACAGCCGCCAGCTGATCTCAAATATCCTGAAGTCTCGCAAGGAAGGGATCTATACGCTCCCCCTTTTGCATCTAGCTCACCCTCAGCTTCTCCTCCAAGTACATCTTCCAATGTTCGAAAGATACCTGATATAGCGTGGCCAATGCATCCCACATTTCTTTGGCAGTATCCTTGCCCACAATGTGAGATACCACATGATCCTGAACTCCATCAAGGATCATCCTTTTGGCCTTCGCCATTTCCTTCTTGTGGGATTTGAGATGATCTGCGTCCGTGGGTACAACTACCACTGAACTGATATACATCTTGAGATCATACAGCTCTAGAAGGCGGGTGATTCTAGCCTTCCGGATAACGTAGTTGGAAGCACAGTCCAACCGATCTTGATCTCTCAATCCAGATGATGGCATTATGCCAAATCAAGGTTACTTGGAAGCGGGAGCGAAGCGCGGTGCGCCATTTTTAAAAGTTTCCGGGTCCGGAGCGTTTTTGGGAGCGTTTATATCTATATATATATATATATATATATATATATATATATATATATATATATTTTAATATTTTTTATATTTTTTATATTTTGATGCATATATGTCTATATAAAAACATGTAGAATGATGAATTAGATATAAAAAACATAAAAACATGGGTGAATCATATAACATCAATCATCTAGGGGTTATAATCTTCATCAACCCCACGCCCACGAGTTGGAAAGACAACATATTGACTCTTGAGTCTCACAAATCATCGATACGAAGGTTTCAAGCTTTCAAAATTCAATATATAACATTTATCATCATTGATATATAACATTTATCATCATTGATTTCAAATTTCAATATCTAACATTTATCATCATTGATTCATTGATTTCAAAATTCAATATACATTTATACATCATTGATATATATACATTTATCATCATTGATTCATTGATTTCAAAATTCAATATATAACATTTATCATCATTGATATTATATAACATTTATCATCATTGATTCGTTGATAACCATATGTACTTTCATGAAGCATCATATTCATAATTCACAATGACTTGTAAACAGTAAACTTATAAATGCCAACTTCAAAGTTTCACCTTTCAAATTCAAACTTCAAACTTAAATTGTCATTAAATATATGAAATCAGAAAGAGTCAAGTTTCAACTGTTCAACTGTCAACAACAAATAGAAATAGTAAACAACAAATATATTTTATCTGGCTGGCCCCTTGCCACGCCCACGAGAAATGTCTAATTTTTGTGAGCCACGAGGAAATGTTGGTCTTCTAGTACTCTCAGGAGTACCACGACCACGACTAGAAGGTGGAGGCTAGATCTGCAAAGGAACAACAGTGTGATATCGAGGAGTGGCACTGGCACTGGCACCCGCACTGCTACCAGTAGATGGTGGGACTAGCCCTGTGTGTGGCGGTGCTGCTGATGCTTCATCATCATCCCTATAAAGTTCTGCTTCCAATTCTTCTAGATGTAACGTGCCATCCTCCAAATTATCATCCTCTGGGTTGTTGTCCCAGACTCTGTATGATTGATCCTCATTTGCCCGATCACAGTAATGGCTGAGCAACCTCAAGTTATAATGCACATAAACCAAGCTTTCAGCTCGGTTTTCATTCAACCTGTTTCTTCTCACATTGTGTATAAAGTTGTAGGTGCTCCAACACCTCTCTGCAGAAGAAGTGTTCACAACTTGTGAGAGAACTTTTTTAGCCAACTTTGGCAAAAGTCCCATGCCGCCATATACTTCCCACCATGTGAGAGCATCGAATCTGTCCCTGTCTTCCATTGCATGGAATGAACCAAAGTTAGCAGTGCAACTGAAGTATTTGCCTAATTCAAGGCGCAATTTAGCACACTCTTCCCTGTCAGGTACCAATTTGTCCAATGCCTTCATGTACCCTTCTTGTGCCTCTGGATCTGTGTGAGGTTTCACCCTAACCCCACCTCCAGGTGCAGGTTGGCCCAACCAAGATGGAGAGTAATATTTTGGCGTAAGGATATATGCCAAAGCATGCAGTGGAACATTGAGTTTATTCTACCGTGCACACACACAGTCATGAATCATAGCATACAAGTTGGGATCATTATCCTTAACAATATCTTTTATTTGCCCCAACATGCTATCCATCTGCTCATAAACCTCTCCAATCACTGGTTTATCAGTATCTGCAAAGCGAATCATGTTATAAATGGGCTTGGTAAAACTCACAATTTCCCTCATACGTGCCCAAAACAAATGGTCAAGGGCGGTCTCCTCCACATGTTCGAAACCTTGCCTGTCAACTATTGTTGCTGCCCTGTCCTTTAATAGCTGCCAGTGTGGGCTTGATACCATTGCGGCCAATGACTCTCTTACCTTCAAAAGGCGCCTGAAGGTGAGGTAATAGCTAGCAAATCTAGTTTTTGCTATTTTCAACAACTCCAATTTGGAGTGAGTACGGAAAAGCCCATGGGCATTGCTATGATTTGTAATAAATTTGATCATTTTTTTACCTCTCTTGTACAAATCACCAAGCCATTTGAATTGAGGTTGTTTGTTTTTGATGATATCATGCATCAAAAGGTTCATTGTGTGAACCAAACACCCAGACCAAAAAATGTTGGGGTATTTATCCTCGACAATTGCTCCTGCTGCCTTACAGTTAGCAGCATTATCAGTGATGACCTGTATCACATTGTATGGCCCAGTCTTTTCAATTATATCAAGTAATGGTTCTGCAATGTTAATGCCGGTTTTGAATTTCTCTGAATAATCATAAGCTGCCAGGAAGACTGCACCACTAACCGACACAGCCAAAACATTTATCAATGGTTTTCCTTTTACATTGGTCCATCCATCAAAGACAATGGACAGCCCATGCTCATTCCACGAACCTGTCATTCTAGCCAAAGAATTGTTTATTTTAGCTCTTTCATGATCAAGACCCACGGTTCTGGCCTTGTCATACCCGGGGCTTTTGTATCTTTTGGGGGCATCATTAATGGCAGAAACCATTTCATGCCAATAAGGTGAGCGAAGAACATTGAATGGCACCCCACATGCATATAGAAACCGGTAAACTTTTGAATCCACATCATTCCTACACCCTTCGTCTAGGAAATCGGATATGGTTCTACGCCTTAATCCAGTGCCACTGCTTCCGAAACCACTGGCATGGGTGGAAGTTGAACTTGTTTGTCCATGATGTGTTGGGCCTGAATCAACAATACCCCTAGATCTTTTAGATGATCTCTGTAGGGCAACCCCCTCTTCCTTCCTATATATCTCTCTCTGTGGTGTTGGCACATAAGTACAAACTTTGATTCCAAGATTTTTAGTTCCATCTCCTGGCATTATCCCACAAAGGTGCCTTCTTAGATGGGTGTATGAACCATGGTATTGTTTATTGCAATGGGGGCAAATAAATTTAGTGGTTCCACCACCTTTCCCTCCTTCTTGTTTCTGAACATATTTCCACAAAGGATATTGGTCTTGTTTAGTTGGGGATTCTATGTTCTCAGGGTCTCCACTCCCCACTTCCTCCTCAGCATAATCCTCCTCCTCTTCAGGATTTTCTTCAGATCCATCATAACCCTCCTCTTCATCCTCCTCTTCTCTGATTTGCCTCTTTCTTCTAGCACTCTCCAACACCATTATCACAAAGAAAGGAACCAACATGAGGAAAATCCCTAACCATATAGCCATGATGGAAACAAGTTTCAAGTTTCTAGCCTGCAAAACAAATGGAAAAATGCCAAATGGGAATAGGAAATGCAACATAGGAAAAAAACAATTCATTTTTAAAGTTTTAAATCCAATAAAATGCAATATTCAAGAAAAATTCAAGTTTTCATTTTCAAACAATTTAACAATCTACAAATTCATCCTAGAAAATACAAAATTGGATTAGAAGGCCTACCTCTTTCTTGCAATCCTCATGTCAGCCTTGCTCCTTGCTCTCCTGTCAGCTTTGCTCCTTGCTCTCCTGTCAACCGGTCCTTGCGCTCTCGGCTCTCCTTCTTGCTCTCTCTCAACTCAACAAACAATAACAAACAATGAAATGAAAATAAACCCCCCCCCCTTTTAAAAAAATCGATTTTTCTCATAAAAAAATTTCCGCGCGGCGGGAAACGTTTTTTTTGCCGGGGAGCGTTCGGGAGCGAACGCTCCCCGAACACTTCCCGCGTTTAAAAAACGCTCCTGAAGCGTTTTTTAAACGTCGGAAGCGCTCAGGGAGCATTCGCTCCCGAGCGCTTCCTGAAACGCTCCCGTCAGGAAGTGTTTTCGGGAGCGTGTTTCCGAGCGTTTCCGAAACGCTCCCGCACGGAGCGAGTTTCGGAAGCGGGAGCGAAGGGGGTTTGAAGCTTCCCCGCAACCCTGTGCCAAATAAATGTCGAATTCTGCCTCTATCCCTCAGCGCCATTGCTGACTGGCCCTACACACTCCCTATTGGAGTAAGCAAATCTACCCTCGGCTATTGCTGCTCTACGTGGAAAGCCAAAATTTCTTGGCTATAAACTCTCTGAGGAAAAAATTCCCTCATTGTGTGCTCTTTTTCCTCTTCTGACGTTTCCAATCTAGCAAATTGCTACAAAAAAACTTTGTCCCAGCTGAAGATCTGCCATGTGTGGACACTGTTGCATTGCTCCCTGTGCCTTTGTCAATTCTCGAACTGGAAAATTTGTTCTCTGTCGACTCACTCAGAGATACCAATTTCCTCAAAAAATGCCCTGTTGGCTTAATCGACTAAGCAACCTCTGGGATTTCGAGTTGCTGCCTATGCAGTGCCTCGAATCACCCTCTTTCCATTTGCAACCGAGCTCTTTTGCCTCTATCTGCGCTCTGATACCATGTGAAAATTTGGTTACCCAAATCCTATTGCAGCAACTAATTAGATTACTCCTATTTGTTAATTACTGAACAAATTATTTACAGTTTTACATAGTAAATATTAAAATCAAATTAACTGCAGCCTACACAACATAAAATACTACGAAAAATACAATGCAAGAAAATCTAGATGCACACACACAAGTACACATTTATTTTTGGACAATGTCCCCGGGAAAACCCAACTTGGGAAAATCGGTGCAGCAGGTGAGGGTTTTAATTATTATGCAGTAACAAATCTGAGTACAAAACTTTGGATTCCGAAACTGGCTATCCGATACAGAGAAAAATTGACAAGGAGATAGTGAGAAAATTCTCACTCTGTCACTAGCGATCCGACACTAATTTGGGCTTAGGATGGCCTACCCTACGTTGTCTCTACACTGTTACTGCGTCACTCTGTGCAGTCATTCAGTCATAGCTCAAGGAACTGCATCACCCCTCCTTTTGATCTTTTGCTAGTTGGAAACTTGACTCCCTGGCCCTCTGGACTCACACCCCGGCTTTTGGCATAGATCTCGAGTGTTTCCCAGCAAAATAGTGGACTCCCTCTAAAGCTTTGTGTTGCCTCTGCGTGGCACTGCACAACTTCTCTGTGGTTATCGATGTCTCCTCTGATATGCACTCCCGATATCTGGAAAATGTTCCATTGGTCTTGCTATCCTAATCCCTCACTATAATCGAATCATTGAATCTCTCTTCGGCAACTTAGCGCTTCTACTCTAAGAATTCGATCTCCCAGCAAATTCAATTTCTGCAAATCTCAAGTGTATTTTCCAAGTGCCCATCGAGTTCCTTCTTATAATCTCTCGTTGACATATCAACAACCAAGATTAAAACATAATCAAAGGCTAAGATTAGCTTGGACTCAATCCTCGTCTTCATCTAGAATATTCTCACCAGATCTAATTAATACACTTTAATTAATCACATTTCCTAAGTTCAGACTTAGGAATATATTAAAAAATGATTAATTATTTTAATTAAATCATCTCTAGATGGAATTTTCCCAAACGATTTCTGGGTCTTGTAGAATGCATGTGTCTTAACCTCTCTACAAAATCTTGAGGCTAGATCACATCTGATCCTACAAAAATCAACAACACCAACAAAGAATCACTAAAATCCAATGGAAGGTCAGAATGATCTCCCGTTATTGAACCAAACTCACTCCCAAGGGTAGCTGAACTATCAAGTGTTGTGATGCTGGCGTCCCATGGCCATTGCAGGAAGGAACTATCCTACAGACCCTGCAACACTCTGGTCATGACTAATTGTTTAACATTCTCATACCAGAACCTCATCTCCTGCAACTATCGGCCATAACATATGTGATGATTGAGGCTATGCCCAACCTGTTAAGGGGACTCAACAATTCTTATGCGTATCACTCTATGGTAGGCTCCAATCCTGAACAACCACCTACCTCGCCATACGATTAAAATCTTGGTGAACCCCCATGTGTCAACCTAATAATGAATTGGATCATCGGCTATCCTGACCGTACTCACTAAGTAATGGAGAGTCCTCCACATCAAATAGATCCCTGAATCCCATGACCATACTAGAGGTCCACAACTCCCAATTCCCAAAGCCTGTTGTTGTGACATGCTGCTAGTTTTTGGGACCCCTATGTGCCTCGTCTGTGGCTCCTGAACATATCCCATGGATGGGCACTCAACATCAATAATTTGTCTCGCGTATGATGAACTGCTCTACTCCTGCTAGATCGTATAGTGAAATCTACTATCCTAACTCCTAGATATGTACCTGAGCACCACTTGGAGCGTAGGCATCCTCCTACTGATGAGGAATATCATCCCCTATACCTCATGCTCACACAACAACTCGGGCTGTCATGCCGGAAGTTTCTCCTGCAACTCGCTCACGGTCACCTCCCTAAGTGTGAACTCAGGGGTGGAGCATACGCTACCTCTCCAACAAACCACACACTCCCTAGACCTGTACCTGCCAGCTCGTGCACTGACCAAACACCATCGCTGAGAAGTCTCTCTTTGAACACTTTGTGCCCCAACTAACTATCTCGAGCAAGCCTCCTAGATCATGCTGCTCGTGATGAAGTCATCAAGGAACAACATTCGACTCCATTACCCATGCAATCAATGTGGAAGCGAGACCAACGGGCAAGTCCCCATGGATATCATCAAATGATGCTCATCTACATCATCATTGATCTGGGGTGAGTTACACCCACCGTCATGCCTACAAACGGTCTCCCTGGGGGTGACGCTCCAAAATCCTAATGGCTAGCGTCACACATCACTACCTGCGGCCAAGCATCCCTGCGCTCCCCTGCATACAAATGTATATCTCTGTGCCCCTTGGCACACACCTGCATCCAATTGCACCCCTCTGTGCACTGCTGGATGTGAAAATTCCTAGATCTAAATGATCTCCATAATCCTACTACAACTAGCTCAATTTACTTCTCATATTTGTAAATTACATTATAGAATTATTCTAGATTTCCTCATGAAATATTGAAGAAAATTACTGAAGCAACCTACACTTAATTACTTATAATTCTAAGCACACCGTTATTTTTAGACAAAAGTCCCCAGAAAAACCCATTGCAGGAAAACCGGTGCAGCAGATATGAGGGTTTGATTTTATTAAGCAATATAAAAATATGAATACATCTTTGAATACCACAAAGGTAATTCAGTTACAGTGAGAGAAATACTGGCAGAAATATTGTGAGTTTTACCTCACTCAATCACGGAAAAAATCTCGGCTGATCCGATCACTGGATGAAGTGCCCGTGGCAGGCCATGCGCTGCCTCTGCGCAGTCCCTACGTCAGCCTCTCTAGGCACTTCATCACCCAGCTAGGTGATCGATCTACATCCCGGAATCACTGCTCTTAGCCTCCCGGTCTCACACCCCAGTTACGGACTTCTGAAACTGATTCTTCTGCAAAATCTCAGACTCTTTCTCACCCTCTGCGCTACCTCTGCGTGGCCCTGCATTAGCCCCTGCGTGAGAGCTGCTGGATCACTCTTTGCCTTTCTCTGTTCATGATTCTCTGGCTGAGAAAATATCTCTTCAGGAGCTATCCTTGCCCCTCACGGCACTGGAATCACTTAGATCGAATTCTCCTCTGAGCACTGCTCACTTCAGAAAATCGATCACTTAGATTCTCTCGGTGTATTATTCCAAATGACCCTCAAGCCTTCCTTTATAGCCTTCTTGTTGAGACTTCAACATCTGAGATTAGATCTCCAATCAACGGCTAAGATTATAACTTGAGTTGATCCATGTTCTCTAGAAGATTCACACTCTACTTTATTAATAACCTTTAATTATTTAATTTTCCTAAGTTTAAACTTAGGGTCAGATTAAAATAATTAATTATTTTAATAAAACACATTCTGAGTGGAATTTTCACAAACGATTTATGGGTTCTTTGGAATACATGTGCCTAAGCCTCTCCACAAATTTTGAGACTTAGATCACTTCTGATCCTACCAAAAAATCAACACTCCATTTTAGCGAGGAAAGTGCTCTAACAACATGCCTACTGCACATTGCTCTGACCCTAATCATCCTCTACACTGTTGATGTCAGACAAGCTTTCCACCAACCACTATTCTGCTGTTGTAACTATATTGCTTCCCTTGACACTGCCACTGCCAATGATACATCCATAATACAACTCCCTCTCAAGTGTTGCATCTACTATGCTGTTAGCAACTTCCTAAGCCATATGGCTTCACACGAAGTTGTGCTGGCTGCCATATATTCCGCCTCAGATGAGCTCTGAGCTATGGACTTATGTTTCCTACTGCACCAGGAAGTCATTCCTGATCCAATGTTGAAACAATACTTAGTGGTACTTTTCCGATCTGTCAAACTTCCAGCCCAATTTGCGTCAGTGAACCCACTCAGTCTGATGTCATTGCCTCAGGTGTACTTTAATCCATGCTCGATTGTTCCTCATATAAATCTGAGAACATGCTTGGCTACTGCCCAGTGCGCCCTCTTTGGTTCCATCATGAACTGACTGAGGGTGTTGACTGCATAACAAATATCTGGCCTAGTGTTAACCAGATACATCAGGGACCCTATGAGCTATTTGTACAAGGTGGGATCAACTTCTTTATCCTCAGACGCATCAATATTCTTCTAGTTGGTGATCATTGGAGTAGCCATGGGTCTACAGTCCTGCATCCTAAACCTCTTCAGAATTTTTGTAGCATACCTCCCTTGTCCAAGGAAGATTTCACCCTTCTGCTGCCAAACATCCAACCCCAGAAAATAATGCATCAGTCCCAAATCCTTCATGTCGAAATCTGTAGCTAGGTTCTCCTTGGAATCCTTAATGAGCCTAGATGAACCTGTCAGGAATAATCATCTACATATAAAACCAGAATTAGAAGCTCATTCCCTAATGTTAGATAGTAGAGATTAGGATCTGCGTCACTCTTTACTAACCCCATCTTCTACAGGTAACCATCAATTCGACCTTACCAAGCTATAGGTGCTTGTTTAAGTCCATACAAGGCTTTCTTAAGCCTACATACATGAGTCTTCTGCTCATGTGTCTCAAATCCCTCTAGTTGTTCAATGTATACTTCTTCTTCTATCACCCCATTCAAGAAGGAAGCCTTGACGTCCATCTGGTGAATCTCCCACTCCATCTGCGCTGCAAGGGATATCACGGATTTGATAGAAGTATACCTAGCTACTAGGACGAAGGTTTCTTCATAGTCTATCCCTTCCTTTTGAGCATACCCCTTAGCCACGAACATGGCTTTGTATTTTTCCACCCTGCCATCTGCAGCGTATTTGATCTTGTAGATCCATCTCGAACCTACAACTGATCTGTCCTGAGGCCTAGGTACCACTTCCTAGGCATCATTGGTCATTATGGAACTATATTCTTCCACCATTGCATCTACCCATATCTGATGCTGAGTTGCCTCCTGGAAACTAGAGGGTTCTCCAACCTGAGCCACCAAGGCTTGGTACATGTCAGGTTGTGTACGTTTCCTCTTCTCGTTTCTAGGAGCTTCGACGAACTCCTCTGCGTCTCTCAGAATCTGTCCTAATTCCTGAATCGTTCTTCCACTGGTAGTGGGTGAATCTTCCTGCTCCTCCTCCTCTGAATCTTCCTGAGGTAATACTTCTGGATTCTTATGCCTTGGAGAAGCACTGGTGCTTGTTTCGGCTGGTCGAAGTGGCTGGACCAATGGATCATCCTTTGACTGCGTTTTGGAAGGCATCTCCCGACATTTCCTAAAGCTTTGTCCTCCATGAAGTTTACATCCTTTCGTACTACAATCTTCCTACTGCCAGGAATGTAGATTCTATATGCCTTAGAATTATCGCTATATCCCACTAGATATCCTTTTTCTACAATCTGATCCAACTTCTTCCTCTTTTCTTCGGGTATATGGCAGTACGCCAAACTTCCAAAGATCTTGAAATGACTCACTTCTGGCTTCCTGCGAGTCAAGACACTCTTTGGTGTAATCTTACCTAGTGCTCTTTGAGGAATCTTGTTATGAACATACACAACTATGCTGCATGCTTCTTCCCATATAAATTTGGGCATATCATGATCATACAACATTTCCCTCGCCGCTTCAACAATAGTTCTATTCTTCCTCTCTGCAACCCCATTCTTCTTCGGATTATATGGAGCAGTCTATTCTCTTTTGATGCCTACCCTTGCACAAAGCTCAGTGAAGTTTTTATCGATATATTCTCCACCATTGTCTAAACACAATACCTTATCCTCTTCCCTGTCAGATTCTCAACCATAGCCTTAAACTTTTTTAATCAATCAAAGACCTCATCCTTGGTCTTTAGAAAGTAGATCCAAGTTTTCCTGGAATGGTCATCAATGAAGGTGACGAAGTATTCAGCACCACTAAGAGCTCTTGTGGACATTGGTCCGCAGATATCTGAATGTATTAATCCCAAAACTCTCTTTGTTCTATTGTTACTTCTGGAGTAAGCTGCTTTGGTGTACTTGCCTAGTACGCACCCTCTACAAACATCATTAGATTTGGTGCTTAACTCTAGAACCCCTATGATGGTTTTTCTAAGAATTCTTAGAGGCCCATGGTGTAATTTCCCCATCCTTTTGTGCCATAATTCATTCAAATATTTTTCACCACTACTTCCTATCAGTGCCATTGGAGATTCTAACTGTAACTTATGCAGTTTGTTGCTCCTGACTCCAATTTGAGCCTTCTTCTTCCAACTCAGGTGTTTGACATATACTTTATTTCCAATGAAGTATACATCATAGCCCTTGTTTTGTAACTGAGATATTGAGAGCCTTTTCATCCCCAAACTGGGTACATGCAGCACATTGGTGGCCTGAAGCCAATCTCCTGCTTCAGTTTGATAAACTATAGTACCTCTTCCAACAGGGGTACATTAAGCCTTATTTCCCATGGTGATTTTGAAGTTCATTTGTTCTTCATGGTAGCTCGAGAAACATTATCGTATTCCCGTCATATGCGCAGAAGGCCCGCTATCAATATACCAAAGCTCCGAGGAAGCAGAGCTTGACAAGCAAGCAACTTTTTCTTCCAATTTGGAATTCAACACAAAGATGTCGTGATCCATAATATCATTTGTGCTTTCCTCTTTCTCAGGAGAACTGCGTGAACCCTTTTGAGTTGCTGCTCCAGCAACATCAATACCACGTTCCATTGCAAAATCTCCAATTCCATTGCCCAACCTCTGCTCTGATACCATGTGAAAATTTATAATCTGAAATTCTACTGCAACAACTAATTTATTTCTCCTACTTATTTTCCACAATAAGTTATTTACAAAACCCTTTAGTAAACAGCAAAATAAATTCTACTGCAGTGATCACATAATTTCATAGAGAAAAGAACAGTGAAATATGAGCACAAGAATCAATCACATCAACACAATTTTTTGGGCAATTGTCCCCGGAAAAACCCAATGCAGGAAAACCGGTGCATCAGATGAGGGTTTATTTATTATTCTTTAGCAACAATCCCTTTACAAGGAATGACTTGCATAAGTATGGAGAAAATTTCATGAAAACACCTGAGATAATTTTCTTCCAGCCTCTAGACAAATTCTGACACCCAAGAGACCCTATGGCCTCCACTGCATCACCTCTGCGGGTTTTCTACATAGGGACTGCGTCCTCAGCTATGTTGCATCTTTGCGTTGTCCCTCTGCACTGCCCCTCTACGGCTTTGTGTCCCTCTTCTTCGTTCTCTGACTGATGTTGATACCCTCCTCTTCCCTCGCCCTGCAATTCTCCCTCTCAAATCGAATTCTAAATCCTGAAGAATCGAATTCCCTCGAGTTACTGAGTATTTCCTGGCTTATTTTCCAAATGGCCCTCAAGCCTTCCTTTATAATCTTTTCGTTGACAAATCGATGGCCCAGATTAGAAGTCTAATCAATGGCTAAGATTAAATCTTAACTTGATCTTCATTCTCTAGAAGATTCACACTTTGTTTTATTAATATCCATTAATTATTTAATTTCCCTAACTTTAGACTTAGGGTCCACATTAAAATAATTAATTATTTTAATAAAGCATGAACAAAGTGGAATTTCCACAAACGGTTTCTGGGTTCCTTGAAATACAAGTGTCTAAGCCTCCATACCAAATTTGAGACTTAGATCACTTTCCGATGCTACAAAATCAACATGTCCCTCCTTCTATTCTTTGCTACTGAGCTCTTCGAATGATCATGTAAGCTCTGATACCATGTGAAAATTTCATCTATTGCAATAACTGAAAAATATTCTTCTAACTGGAATATTAATTATGTAGTTTATTTGCTACGGCAAATATCGAATAAATTTACTATTGCAATTTTCACGATAAATTACTGCGGAAAATGAAATGTTGGAAACAGAGAAATTCTAGCACACACAGAAAATATTAACACAGTTATTTTTGGACAATTTTCCCCAGAAAAACCCAACTTGGTAAAACTGGTGCAGCAGATGAGGGTTTTCTTATTAATCTTCAACAACAATTCAAGTACAAGAATTTAGATAACCAAAATAGAGGAAGAATACTAAGAGAAATTTTGTGATAAATTTATCTCTCCACAGCGACTCCTTGACCCCAATATGGACCCTCTGCCCATAAGTTGGTGCCTCTACGTCACTCTCTACACAGTGTCTACGCAAAGCTCTAGTGGACTACGTCTCTCCTCATGGTGCCTCCTCCTGAATTCGTTCTACACTTCCCGAACCTCTGCTGATACCCTCTCTCTCTCACCTACTACTCACCCTCTGGCTCTATCTCCTCTGCTGAATTTCAACCACTGAAAAAATCGATCTGCCTGGGAAACTAAGTAACTGCATTAATGTGTTCGCCATCTACCCATTGACTTCTTCTTATAATATTTTGTTGGAGCACCAGCGGCCAAGATTAAAACATAATCGATGGCCTAGATTATTTCCCTGTCGATCTGTGTGAGTTTCTAGAACATTCACACCATGACTTAATTAATTATGATTAATTAATCGTATTTCTTAAGTTCAGACTTAGGAAATATTAAAAACTGATTAATAAATCTAATTAAGTCATCTCTAGGTGGAATTAGTGAAAATTTATGAATCTTACACTTATGTAGAAACTTTTACCGTTAACCTGGTTATGCTCCTTGTACTTAGATAAGTTATTAACTAAATAAATTCAAGTTAAAATCGAAGCAAAACACATAACAGATCTTCACCAATTCATATCTAGAACAAGTTCACGCACACATAGACAAAGTGACAAATATTTTCTGGACAAATAGTCCCCGAAAAAACCAAATGCGGGAAAACCAGTCTTTTCGCTGTTGGAGGGTTTTATTATTAAGAATTTTCCTCATGTAACACCTTCAGCAAACATCTCATTAGGATGATCCATGAAGCACATGTCCTATTCTTCATGGATGAATTGTTTTGGGCCAGCTTGTTCTTCGTTGTTGGAGGGACCTTCCTTGGAGGATTGTTCTTCACTTTGCCATGGGAGGGCAATGATTTTGCAGCCGAAGATCAGACTTTCAGCCCGCCTTCATTACTGGAGCTTGAGGTGGAAGGAGATTTTCAGGAGTGGCCTTGTCGGGAGGTGGCTCATTTGGTTTGGATGATTGCTTGGGGATGGAGGGTCCACATGAGAGAGATATTCCTCACTTCATGCCTTGAGTGGAGAGAGATGATGAGCTGGTACACAGTCGATGGGACAACTTACACATTCATAGATGCAGAGCAGCAGCAGTCATGGTCTTTAGTCATAGCCAGAGGCAGTGAGCAGTCCGAATCATGGGACTTGGGCGATTATTGGCCACAGTGGCGATGGGATCCGGGAGGACTATTGATTGGCTGGTACCATGAGAGGCCAGTTTGGGATCCTGGCATTGAGATATCCCTTCATATCAGGATGATGCAGGAGACAGAAAGGTTTCAGTGGGACCCAGGCACATTTCGCGGTATCGGCGGGGAGCATCAGCTAGAGAGTAGGCTTGTTCAAGCATTGCTTGAGAACAAGCAATTTTTGCCGGATGAGGATGCCACTTGGGAGAGCGAGCAGACTTTACAGCATCCATCACTTCAGTTGCTTGAGGACAAGCAACGTTTTGCCGAGGGAGACTGTAATATTCCCAATTAGCCTTGCTAATTGGAATATTTCATTTTTGTTTAATTTTGCCGCTTTAGTTAGAAATAATAAATAAAGTGAGAAATAAGAGGGGTCACCTCACTTTAGTCACCTCACTTTATAAAATAAAGTGTTTTCCTAGTTGATTAACGTTATAACTTAAAGAGGGGCCTTGGGGGTCCACACGTATATGATGGGAGGCCTCACGCTGACCCAAGGGTAACTGCAAGGTGAAGGACGCAGTTAAGGTTTTGGAGGGAGTTTAGCATTATAAAAGGAGGGGTTTCCACTTCATTTGGCATGCATTATTCTATATTGATATTGAGAGCTAGACTTATGTCTGCTTAGCACGTCGGTTGTTTAGTCGGTCTGCAGCACTGTTTAGTGCAACCGAGTGTCTCCGGTTGGAGATCTCACCCTTAGCCTCGGGGGACTTCGAGTGCCTGCCCTGGTAAGGTTATTTCTGGTTTCACCCTTAGCTTCGGGGGACTTCGAGTGCCTGCCCTAGTAAGGTTATTTTCTGAGTAACACCCTTCAGTTTCAGTGGGAATTGGTAGCATTTTCAGGTGGAGATTTGGAGAGGAAGAAGCCCTCTTGTGGCTGCGCAGATCTGAGCAGGGAAACGTTGTTCCAGGAGGAGAAAGGACGCTGATCAGCCTTGGAGAGTGAGGACGTTGTTCCTGGGAGAACGCAGTCCAAATCTGAGCAGGGAAAACGCGGTTCCAGGAGGAGAAAGGACGCAGATCAGTCTGGGAGTGAGGACGCTATTCTAGCAGGAAGAGGAGGACGCAGATCTGAAGGCACATTGATAGATCCAGCCTTGGAGATTGTAGATCTGAGCAGATATTTGCAGATCTGGTTCTGTAAGTGGCAGATCTGGAGAGATAGCATTAGATCCAGCTTGGGAGATTGCAGATCTGAGGAGATATTGGCAGATCCAGCCTAGATCTGAAGAGATAACATCAGATCCAGCCTTGGAGGTTGCAGATCTGAAGAGATATTGCCAGATCTAGCATAGATCCGAGGAGAGAGCAGTAGATCTGATATAGGAGGACGCAGATCTGGAGGGACAGGTCACAGATCTGGATTGTAGGCTTCAGATCCAGCAGATCTGAGCATATAGGACGCTGATCCATCTGGGAGGACGCTGATCTGATGAGCAGGGTCATGTGAGAAGGGCTTGACAGCGTTTTGGCCTTGAGGAGCTGAGCTTTTCATCTGGAGGGTTTGGTGACCAGCACCACATCTGTTTCAGCGCTGTCACTAGCAGAGACAGCGTTTTCATTGGTGAGGGTTTGGAGTATTGATATCAGCTATCTTTTGGTCTTCAGCTCATAGTTCCAGTGCAGTCCAGCTTCAGTCTTCAGAGCAGTCTTCAGCCAGCTAGGACGCTGTCCTTGTTGCAGCCATTATTTGTCTGAGAGGGCCTCCACTTGCCTAGGGCAAGGATAGGTGCCTTTATTCTGATTTTCTTGTACTCCTCTCTATGTACTTTCAGATTAATAAAATGGCTCAGTTTTCTGGCATTCTATGTGTATTTGTTCCATGATCTGGTTCAGCATTGTATTTTCTATATCTGTCTGGCATATTTCTGTTTATTACTGGTTATTTCCCTTTGGGGATATTACAACTGACCACAACAACGTCAGGTTTTTCTTAGAGCAGAAACAGCTACAGGAGAGGCAGCAGAAGTTGGTCAGCAAGATCCAAGCCTACGAATTTGACATCGAGTATGTCAAAGGGAAGAACAACATGGTGGCTGATGCACTTTCACGCAAACCAACCACGTTGTCTCTAATGAGTTTGGACACAGATTGGAGGGCTCGACTATTGGTGGAGTACTCCAAGGACAAATTTTCTTGTGAGGTTTTGGATGGGCAGGTGACAGATGACAGATATAGGGTGATGGATGAGATCATCTACTATAGGGACAGGATCTTCTTGACTGAGGGCTCTTAGCTCAAAAAGAAGATATTGCAGGCTTCTCACGATTCACCATTGTCTAGCCATCAGGGGTTTACCAAAACCTACAAGGCCATCAGAGAGAGGTTCTCATGGAAGGGCCTCAAGGAGGATGTACTCCAGCATGTCAGGGAGTGCGAGGTTTGTCAGCGCAACAAGGGGGAGATGAACCATCCGGCAGGTTTGTTGCAGCGTCTTCCCATTCCAGAGGGGAAATGGGAGAGTATCTCGATGGATTTCATCACAGGGTTTCCCATGGTGCAGGGCAAGGACTGTATATTCGTCAACGTTGATCGACTGACGAAATATGCGCATTTTTTCACCATATCCGCACATTATACAATAGCACAGGTGGCAGAGCTGTTCTTCAGGGACATCTTCAGGTTACATGGTCTTCCCAAGACCATTGTCAGTGACAGGGACAGCCACTTCATGGGCAGGTTTTGGTAGGAGCTTTTTCGGTTGGTGGGGACAGAGTTGACACCGAGCACTAGCTACCACCCACAGACAGATGTGAAAATAGAGATAGTTAACAAGTGGCTGGATGGCTACTTGCGTAACTATGTCAGTGGGCAATAGAGAGCATGGCTGAAGTGGCTGCACCTAGGAGAGTACTGCTACAACAACACACATCACATGACCATCGGTACGTCTCTGTTTTACGCATTATATTGTTATCATGCTTTATCTTTTGTTAATGTGATGTTTGGTGCCAGCAAGGCTACGAGAGCCAAGGACTGGATCCAAGAGAGTCAGGACATCCTCCGAGCTCTCAAGGATAACATGGCTACAGCGCAGAACCAGCTGAAGCTGTATGCGTATAGGGGTTGGGTGGAGAGACATTTTGAGGTAGGGGACTTGGTCTACCTACATTTGCAACCATACCGACAATCTACTTTGAAGCAGAAGGGAGCTGAGAAGCTCAAGCCCCATTTTTATGGGCCTTACAGGGTGATACACAGAGTTGGGCAGGTTGCTTATGAGTTGGAGTTACCCCAGGGCAACAAGATTCATAACATCTTTCACGTATCATACCTGAAGAAGGCACTAGGACAGCAGGTGACAGTGACAGGGGAGCTTCCGCCTACGGATGATGAGGGGCACTTGGTGCTACAGTCGAAGGCCATTATTGATACCAGGGAGAGACAATTGCGGAGCAGGACAGTCCGGGAATTCTTAGTGAGGTGGAAGAATTTGCCGGATGAGGATGCCACTTGAGAGAGTGAGAAGATCTTGCAGAATCCATCACTACAGTTGCTTGAGGTCAAGCAACATTTTGCCGGGGGAGACTGTAATATTCCCAATTAGCAATAGATAATTGGAAATATTAATTTTGACCAATTTTGCCTTATTATAGTTAGAGCATGAATAAAGTGAGTTAAATATTAAATAACTCACTTAGGATAAAGTATTTCCCTAAATTCCACATCGTATTTGAGGAAGTGGGGCCTAGTGACCAAGTGGACAGCGCAGAGAGAAGAGGACGTAGACCACGTGGGCAGCGTGGGGCCTACCTCACGCAGTTGAGAGGGGCAGCGTGGGCCAAGGGGCACGTAGGAGATGGTGGGGCCTAGGGTTGAGAGAGGCCCATCGTGATAAAAGGGAGGAGAGCCTCTTCATTTGACTATTCATGTTTATGCATCTTGAGCTTGTCATTTCGACTTGGAGCACGCTGGCTGTTTAGCTTGTCTGCAGTACTGTTTAGTACACCGGGTGTCTCCGTGCGAAGATCCCACCCTCAGCCTCGGGAGACTTTGAGTGCTTGCTCGAGTGAGGTATTCTACCATCATGTTTGCAGGAGGATTTGTGGCTTCCTTCGTTGTGGAGCGGAGCATCTAGGGACTGCGTAGTCTTGAGAGAGGGTACGCAATTCATCTTGGGAGAGTTCCGGATTGGTGCCATTTTGGAGGATTCGGGCCGGAGAATTGAGCAAGGGGCCAGCCCTTGCCTATTGGAGATATTTGGGAGAGAGGGAGTCCCTATTTTGGAGGTTTTCATTCAGCACCAGCATGGCCCTTGGGAGGATAGCGTAGATCCTCAAGGGAGGCATTTTCGGAGGTCGAGCATTTCAGAAACGCTCTCTGGGCTTTTCTGGGTATTGTGAGTAGAGGCCGATTCCAGAGTATCAACATTTTTCGAGTAGGGGAGCAGCCCCAAATACTCATTTTGGTTCCAGCAGTTGCAGCAGCACGGTAGTATTTCAGCAGTTGGAGTTAGAGTAGACAGCAGCCATTTCCTTTGACATTCTGAGAGTATTCCTACACTTTCCTGGTGCAAGTCAAGGTGCCATCATTCTGATCACCTCTTGTACTTCTTTATATTTCTCAATATAATAAAATGGCTTAGCATTCTCTATTTCATGTGTATCTGCTTCATGGTTTGTTTCTAGCACTATATGTCTTGTTGTATGCTTTATATTACTGTCAATTTCCCTTCGGGATATTACAGAGATACAATTACATTAGATTTGGATGCAATTAATCTTGGTTACTTTTAATCTAAAATGCCTAATCTAGGTGAGAAGTCCTCCTCTTGTGCTCTTACCAAGGGGTAAAAATTGGGGTGGCTGTAAGAAAGAGGGGGTGAGGACACAGGGGTGTCATTAACGATACCTGTCCCCTGAGTCTTACAAGGCAGCATGTGCCTTCGTTTGTACAAGGGGACAAGCCACCTTCATAACTGTAGGGTCACACGCTTTTACCTTACTTCGTACCAAATGGAAGAACTTTCCAAGAAATCCTTTTTCCCTATAATTTCTATCAACCAAGCTTATGCTTGGAGATAAAATTTAAATATTTAACTAAGTTAGAATGCCTACTATGATATGCAAGTAAGTTTGCAAGTGTTATGTAAAAGATAGAGATGCTTTAATTAAATACACTCCAAAACACAAGATTGCATAAGCTTCATAACATAGGATATTGTGAAATGAAAGTATTTGCTTTGACTTATGATAAATCGATGACCAACTAAAATCTTGATTCTTCTGAGCAATTAATTTGCATGTAAAATAAATTGCAACTCAAGATTTGTATTCAAAATAGCCTTGCAAAACGAACTCTTAAATTTGAGAAAATGAAAGAAAACTTGCTTGACATGGAAGTAAATGATTGTCTTGAAAGAAAAATTTCCCAAATATACAATGCTTCGAATATGTTCCAAAATTGAAATATTGCACAACCATAAAGCATAGATGATTTAGACAATAGCCAAGCCAAGTATATCAAAGTTTGCTAAAACAAAATAATGAATAAGTTTGCACAAAATGAAAGTAAATTGCTTTGCAAAATATAATTTGAGACTTGTAGCGACAATTGTTGTAAATGTTGCAAGTTTGAAGAACTTTACCAAACTTGAGGAAAGTAAATGAGATGTGTGGCTATGTTAATTACCAATTTAAAGCACGCATGCAAGTGAAAGGAAATGCTAGAGTCAACAAGTCAATCCAACCACCATTCCTCTCCCAAAGTGGAGAGATAGGGATGCCAATGGGTGGAACCCACGCTCCCAAAACAAAAGTCAGAAATTTTATTATTATGTGTTACAATAAGGTTAATGGCTCTTTGAGAGCTACCTAGGGAATTGATGGAAATAAAAAATGAGGTTAGAAACCACAAGGGAATTCCTTCAAGTATGGAGCCTCAAGAGAGATGAAAATGGCGCTACAATAAGGAAATACAATCTCCCAAAGTGATACACGGCCTAGTTTTCTTTAGCAAGCCCTCCTAATGCCCAAGACCTTCTTCAAAATGGAACTTTGAAACTTGAGAGAACCTACAACCAACATGTTAGGGCCACAAAACTAAGACCAAGGTTAGTGTAAAAAAGAGCATGCAAAATGAGTGATAACACTACAATATAATATACAAAAAACTAAATCAAGTGATGGGAAAATACCCCATCACTTTTCTAGCTTACAAGGAGCTCTTGATTAGCTAGATCAAGGTTACTTGGAAGCGGGAGCGGGAGCGGGAGCGCCATTTTTAGAAGCTCCCGGTCCGGAGCATTTCGGGGAGCGTTTATATATATATATATATATATATATATATATATATATATATATATATATATATTGATGCATATATGTCAACAAAAACATGTAGAATGATGATTAAAGACATAAAAAACATAAAAACATAGATTGAATCATATAACATCAATCCTTAAGAAGTTATAATCTTCATCAACCCACGCCTGAAGTTGGAAGCATACAACATATTGACTCTTGAGTCTCGCGAATCATCAATACGAAGGTTTCAAGCTTTCAAAATTCAATATATAACATTTATCATCATTGATATATAACATTGTCATCATTGATTTCAAATTTCAATATCTAACATTTATCATTGATTACGTAATATCCCCAAGGAAATAACCGGTAATCGCGGAAATTTGCGAACTGATATAGAATATGCAATGCTGAATCAGATCACTGAATAATGACACATAGAATACCAGAAAACTGAGCCATTTTATTAATCTGAAAGTACATAGAGAGGAGTACAAGATAATCAGAATGAGTGCCCCTATCCTTGCCCTAGGCAAGTGGAGACCCTCTCAGAGAAATAAGAAATGGCTGCTACAGAAACTGCATCCCAGCTGCTGGAAGGAACTGAAGCTAGGGGCTGATCCCCTTGCCGGAATGAGCTGAAAATCTACCGATCACCTATACTCGCTGCTCCGGACAAAACCCAGAAACCGTGAAGCAAATGGACCACCTCCGAAAATCGCCCCCAGAAACCACCCTCCTACAAAAACGCTGTGCCTTCAGGAACAGCTCAGAAGCTCAAGAAATATGCTGGCAAAAGGGCTGGATCTACCCACAAATCCTCCTGATGAGATGACCAACTCCTCAAGGCTGAAAACACTGAAAAATGCTGCCAGATCCCCACATAAAGACCCTACTCATCAGATCTGCGTCCTCCCTGACTGGATCTGCGTCCTCTCTGCCCAGATCTGCTGGATCTGAGTCATACAAGGCTGGATCTGCTACTATCTCTCCAGATCTGCGTCCTACAAGGCTAGATCTGCTGCTAGCTCTTCGGATCTATGCTAGATCTGCCAATATCTCCTCAGATCTGCAACTCTGAAAATTTGGATCTAGTGCTAAACCTCCCCGGATACGCAACATACAAGACTAGATGGCGCAATGTACGCTGGAATCTACCCTCTCCAAAAGTACGGATCTATCGTGGCCTTCGGATGCTGCAACCCTCGCCCGAAAAATGAACGGCGTCCTCTCTCTAGGGGTGATGGGGCGTTCTCCCTTCCTCTGATGGGGCAGCGTCCTCTCTTCTACGAGCTGCGCGACCCTGAAGAGGCTTTCTCCTCCTCGGTGCTTGGAAGCTGCTTAACAACAGTTTTTGGGCCCCGAAGAAGTGTCTCGGGACAAACCTTGCTAGGGGCGGGCACTCGGGGGGTCCGAACTTAAGGGTGAAACCGAGAAAAAACCTTACCGAGCGAGGCACTCGAAGTCCCCCGAGGCTAAGGGTGAGATCTCGGACCGGGGACACTCGTGCACTAAACAGTGCTGCAGACCGACTAAACAACCGGCGTGCTGAAGCAGACAAAAGTCTAGCTCTCAATATCAATATCAAAATATGCATGATCAAAATGAGGTGAGAACCTCTCCTTTTATAATGCCAAATTCCCTCCAAAATTTAACTGCTCCCTTACTCTTCTCTGACCTGCGCAGTTTACCTTGGGTCAGCCTGATGCCTCCCCCCATCATAATCCCGTGGACCCCCAAGGCCCCCTCTTTAAGTTACAACGTTCATCTACTAGGAAAAGAACACTTTATTTATAAAGTGAGATGACTAAAGTGAGGTGACCCCTCTTATTTCTCACTTTATTTATTATGTCTAGCTAAAGCGGCACAATAAAGCAAAAATGAAATATTCCAATTAGCAAGGCTAATTGGGAATATTACAGTCTCCCCCGGCAAAACGTTGCTTGTCCTCAAGCAACTGAAGTGATGGATGCTGTAAAATCTGCTCGCTCTCCCAAGTGGCATCCTCATCCGGCAAAAATTGCTTGTTCTCAAGCAATGCTTGAACAAGCCTACTCTCTAGCTGATGCTCCCTGCCAATACTGCAAAATGTGCCTGGGTCCCACTGAAACCTCTCTATCTCCTGCATCACCTTGATACGAAGGGATATCTCAATGCCAGGATCCCAAACTGATTTCTCATGATACCAGCCAACCAACAATCCGCCCGGGTCCCATCGCCACCATGGCCAATAATAGCCGAAGTCCCATGGCTCGGACTGCTCACTGCCTCTGGCTATGACTGAAGACCATGACCGCTGCTGCTCTGCATCTATGACTGTGTAAGCTGGCCCATCAACTGTGAACCAACTCGTCACCTCTCTCCAATCAAGGCATGGAGTCGAAAATATAATGAGGAATATCTCCCTCCTGTGGATCCTCCATCTCCAAGCAATCACCCGGACAAAATGAGCCACCTCCCAACAAGGCAACTCCTGAAAATCTCCTTCCACCTCAAGCTCTGGTAATGAAGGTGGGCTGAAAATATGAACTTGGCAAGCATCATAGCTTACCCCATGCTGTCCTTCTCTCCACTCATGACAAGTGTAGAGTCTATGCGGATCCTGGGTTGCAAAATCATTGCCCTCCAATGGCAAAGTGAAAAACAATCCACCATAGAAGGTTCCTCTATCAATGAAGAACAAGCTGGCCCAACACAAACCATCCATGAAGAATATGACATGGTCATCATGGATCATCCTAATGAGATGTTTGCTGAAGGTGTCACATGAGGATACATAATGCAAACAATCCCTCACAAGGATACATCGCAGTCTCATCCACTGCAACCTCAGAAAATCACATGGCAAGCAATGTACAAGATCCATCACATCTACTAATGGATAGTAAATGTCTGAATATGACAACAACATAAGACCAAACACTTGCCCATAGCTGTACAATGGATGAATATCAATCCCATGGCCCATCTCAAAAGAGAACACATATGTAGTGGTGGTGGCCATGCCTCCTCCCATGCTCCTATTAGAACATGTAGTGCAGAAAATACTCAAAGGCACATTCAGCTCATGTGTCTCCCTCATAATCAAGCCTCCTATACAAATCTGGCCAAATGCTGGAAGTAAGATGGTACATGGATCCATAGATGAGTCCTCCATAGTGTCTAGGCATGCTATGAAGAAGAATGAACCATGTGCTGCAAGAAGATAAGCCTCCTCATGCTTGGAAATCCAAGTCAAGAAGAATATGCCATAGATGTCTCTATCATCATTACCTCCTCTTTGTGCACCAAATATGAAGTGATCCTGGGACCTATGGGTTATAGATCCACCATATCTCTGCTGCGCACACTTCATCCATAATGTCCTGCTCCAAGGTGACAACGCTGGGAGCTCATGCAAATAAGCTCCTGTCAATACAAGACTCTGTTCTTTGACATGCTCCCTGTCAAAGACTCCTCTAATACTGCTGCAACAAGTGTGGAATACTCCCCAAGATGGAAGTGCTTCCCCGTCATCATCAAAGATCAAGGAGATAGTGCCATCCCCTCTTCCTGCAACATCATGCAAGGTGTGAGAGCAGATCTGCCCTTGCTCTCCCAGAAACAAACCAAGCAACCAAACAATTTGCTGCCTCCCCATACTTCCATCATGCAACTCATGTGATGAAGACATAACAAGTATCATAGCAACACCAGGTATACATACTCCATGCTGCTCAATGATGCAAGTATCCAGCCATCTTTCCTCCACCCTCCGACTCTTAGGAAGAGTGTTTGCCAAGAGATGGCCAAACTCTTTCAAGAGTAACCAGCGCAGCCAAGCCTCCTGCTGCCTGGTAGCACAGATCCGCAAGTAGCCTCCTAGCTCCTTGCTCATCATCCCCATCCACTCAATCGCTTGTGGATGCCTCCTTCTCCTCATCCTGTCACTCCTCCCATGAGGGCTACCATCCTCCCAAATCAAATTTCTGATTTTGCACTTCATGGGATTTTGGAATGTAAACTTCTCAAGGATCAATGAGACCCTATCAAGACTCAAATAGGTGGTAGGCAAAAACCTCCCATCACGATGTGTATGGCTCAAGGGATGTCCAACACAAGCATGAAAGATGTTATCCATCCGAAGATGTCCTCCATATTCTATCTGCTCTCGTGAGAAGGGAACCAAATCATTGTGTTCCATAGCCCGCTCCACCGAGTACCAACTCAAAATCTCTCTCCATCCAATCTCAACATATGGATGCTGTATCCTGTATAACTCTGATCGTCTCATACCACTATCCAAGTCAACATCTGAGATCTGACTAGGTGGCTCTGCCTCTCTCTCTCCAATGGGAAGAGATGACCCAACAACTCTGCTAGTCCCATCCATGCATACCTGACGGGGAATGATCTGATGCTGCAATGTGCTCTCGGGTTGTACCATCAGGGAATCCAGTTGTTCCCCAATGTGGACCAGCTTGGCCGCCGACTTGGTACAAGTCACTCTCATACCCTCCAGCTCCTGATCCTGCAACAAAATGGTCTCCCGTACTGACGCGGCCTTCTCCCTCAGAACTCGAAGGTCTGTCCGAAGCCGATGACACCGCTGTCTGCGACCATCATCCAATATCTCTGTATCTCCTAATGCCTCATCGATAGTGGATATATCTCCTAATACCTCACCCATCTGTGTGCTGCTACCACTCGAAGACTCGGACACGGCTCCAGTCATTACCTCAATGGATGGCTCTACCGGGGTAGGCTCTATCTCCTCCACTACGATATCAACCGGCACGGTCAAGGAGGGCTCTAATGATGGTGAGTCCTGTGTCACACTAGGTGTGTCCTCGAACTCCCTGCAATCCTGCGTGTCCTCATCCTCCAAGTGCGAGGTAACCATTTTAATGGTTTTCCTCTCCGATACTCGGTCAAGCTGGAAAGAGGTATCCAACTTGTCCACCCAAGCTCTTCCTGAGCGCCTGGATGACCCGTCAAATGTCGGTAGATGGAATTTGTCCTCTGTGCGCTGTAAGCCCTGATCATGTGAGGGCTTGTTCCCTCTGTGAAAGTCGTGAGGTCTACTATCATGCTGGGGCTGAACATAATCTCTACTAGCTGTGTGGTGGTCATCACGGTGGTATCCGTGCCCTTTGTGCTGGTGCTGCTCAGGGGGTTTGATACCGCATCGGAACTGGATATATTGATCAAAAGGGAGAGCATCCATGAATTCTTGTCCCATGCTCCGCCAATCCGCAAACAGAGTCGCATGTTGAGCTAGATTCACCTCTCCTGGTTCTGTTCGCTCCTCTTCCTCTACCGGGAAAGTAGGCATGGTAGGCCGCGTGTCCATGGAATCGACCTTCTGCGCTGTCACAATGGGAATAGCATCCGGTATGTAACTAGACGCGCCCGATCCTTCCCCCACCTTAAAGACCCTAGGGGGTTCTTTCTGCGTCCCCTTTGCAACCTTCTTGGTTACCTCCCGCATGAATGCATCCATCTTTGCATCCATCTTCTCCGTCAACTTCTCAGTCCACTTTGCCAACATGGCCTCCATTGGATTCCGCTGATCTGTCTCCCTAAATCTCCTCTTATCGACATCACCTGCCATCAGCTCCTTCTGCTATATGTCTACAGGCTCCTCAGAAACTGCACGGCTGCTGTAAAACCATACTATGGCTTAACTTCAACCTCCGATTTATCCACTGAAAACTATTCAGAAAATTCCAGGAATTTGGGAAAGTGATCCTCGCCCAAAACCCAGAAAAACCCAGAAAACGTTTTTCCTAATTCCAAAATTCAAAATTTGACCCTTTTCATTTTGGCCCTTTTTCCAACTGCGTTTCTGGAATTGCAACTGCTATTGCTCTGTATGATTTCTTTTCGGATGTCATAGACCACAGGCTGAGCCAGAATTATGCTCTGATACCACTGTAATATCCCCAAAAGGAAATAACCAGTAATAAACAGAAATTTGCCAAACTGATATAGAATATGCAATGCTGAATCAGATCACTGAATAATAACACATAGAATACCAGAAAACTGAGCCATTTTATTAATCTGAAAGTGCATAGAGAGGAGTACAAGATAATCAGAATGAGTGCACCTATCCTTGCCCTAGGCAAGTGGAGACCCTCTCAGAAAAATAAGAAATGGCTGCTACAGAAACTGCATCCCAGCTGCTGGAAGGAACTGAAGCTAGGGGCTGATCCCCTTGCCGGAATGAGCTGAAAATCTACCGATCACCTATTGGTATCAGAGGAAAATAACCAGTAATAAACAGAAATTTGCCAAACAGATATAGAATATGCAATGCTGAATCAGATCACTGAATAATGACACATAGAATACCAGGAAACTGAGCCATTTTATTAATCTGAAAGTATATAGAGAGGAGTACAAGATAATCAGAATGAGTGCACCTATCCTTGCCCTGAACGAAGTGAGACCCTCTCGGAAAAATAAGAAATGGTGCTACGGAAAGCTGCATCCCCCTTCTTTGGAAGGAAGCGGAAACTGGGGGGCCGGTCACTTCTTGGGAAACCCCAAAATCTACGGGTCACCTATGAAAATAACTGGGACAAAACCGAGAAGCGAAACCGTGAAGCAAATGGACCACCTCCGAAAATCGCCCCCAGAAACCCTCCTCCTACAAAAACGCTGTGCCTTCAGGAACAGCTCAAAAGCTCAAGAAATAGGCTGGCAAAGGGCTGGATCTACCCACAAATCCTCCTGATGAGATGACCAACTCCTCAAGACTGAAAACACTGAAAAATGCTGCCAGAACCCCACATAAAGACCCTATTCATCAGATCTGCGTCCTCCCTGACTGGATCTACGTTCTCTCTGCCCAGATCTGCTGGATCTGAGTCATACAAGGCTGGATCTGCTACTATCTCTCCAGATCTGCGTGCTACAAGGCTAGATCTGCTGCTAGCTCTTCAGATCTATGCTGGATCTGACAATATCTCCTCAGATCTGCAACTCCCCAAGCTGGATCTAGTGCTAAACCTCCAGATCTGCAACATACAAGACTAGATCTGCAAGTATTTGCTCAGATCTACCCTCTCCAAGGCTGGATCTATCAATGGCCTTCAGATCTGCAACCCTTTTCTGTAATAAAGACAATATTCTTCTCTAGGGTCGGTCAAATGCTCTCCTCCCCGATGAGACAACGTCCTCTTTCCTCTAATCGCACAGCCCACAAGTTCAACTCCCGATTTGTATCAAATCCAAGCCGCTTTGCTACCGGAACCGAAAAGTGTACTCGTGGACAAACCTTACTAGGCGGGTACTCGAGGTCCCAAGCCAAGGGTGGAACTGCAAATAACCCTACCAGGGCCGGCACTCGAAGTCCCCCGAGGCTAAGGGTGAGATCCTCGACCGGAGACACTCGTGCACTAAACAGTGCTGCAGACCGACTAAACAACCGGCGTGCTGAAGCAGACAAGAGTCCAGCTATCAATAAGAATATCAAATCATGAATGATCAAAATGAGGTGAGAACCTCTCCTTTTATAATGCCAAATTCCCTCCAAAATTTAACTGCTCCCTTACCCTTCTCTGACCTGCGCAGTTTACCTTGGGTCAGCCTGATGCCTCCCCCCATCATAATCACGTGGACCCCCAAGGCCCCCTCTTTAAGTTACAACGTTCATCTACTAGGAAAAGAAAGTGAGATGACTAAAGTGAGGTGACCCCTCTTATTTCTCACTTTATTTATTATGTCTAGCTAAAGCGGCAAAATAAAGCAAAAATGAAATATTCCAATTAGCAAGGCTAATTGGGAATATTACAACTGCGTATTCTAGGCTGCAAGACATGCTGAATTGGATCTGTTCTGGTTAATAGAGATGTTTCAGCCCTCCATTCCTAATTATTGGTTGCACAATAAGTGATCATGTCAATAAAAATATTCTCACCATTGGCATCCAACCAATAAAACTAACACCACCAGCTTGAATGACTCCTCATAATACTGGCTCAAGATACCTCATAAGGAAGGCTAAGAAAAAAATATTCACAAGAGTGGATCACAACACCTTACTGGGTAACAGCATCCAACTATATCCATGCTCATTTCTAGCTCCATATTTCATCTACCTCACTGGAGGATTTCTGATGCCTTCAAGATCCCTTAGTGGCTCATTCCTAATGTATCTATAAGGATACATTTAAATCGATTATAAAAAAAATTAAATGGAATCTTAAGGATACATGTAATTCAACTTACTGAAGCAGTCTTAAGGATACATTTAAATCGATTATAAAAAAATTAATGGAATCTAACTAGTGAATGTACCCTAGGGCCTATACATTAGGCTCCTATGTTATAAATTTAAATGCTCCTGTGTTATGACGATATGTAGACACTAAATAGTGGAATTAAAAATATTCAAAAGTGAGAACATTTTTACACTTTCTTTGTCCACTCTAGCAGGAGATGGACTATGAATTGGGATAGAAGTATCCACCATGGTTAGTTATTGTAGTTAGATATTGTAGGAAGAGGGGAAAATAATATTTGATTGGTTTCCTTTTGGTGAAGCCTTTTTGTGCTAACCTCTTACTTTTTAGGAAGTCTACATCTTAGACCATCCATTTCTCAGCAAACTGGTCAAAGGATAACCTGGAACTTCCTTTTAAGTTATGAGTGAACCCTCACCCCATTGCTTTCGGGTAAAAATAATAGATGGAACTTGCCAAAGGCATAACATATATGGATGGAATTCGATAGATAAAAATGTACTTGTAATTCTGATAATGTTGTTGAATGGAGAAAAATGAATTGTTGTTTCAGAGTTTTTTTTATGGAAGAGAATGTTTTCTTATGTTTGGGAGATAGGTTAATTGCTCTAGCTTTAACTTCTTCTATCCCTGAAAGGAGATTATCAACTGATACATAAAACTCTAGTCTTACTAGTCTTACTCTCCAAGACTAGCCCTCATTGGCATAAATAACACACTAGAAACATAAGGAATAAGGTGGGTTTTGTCCTTCTAAGATCAGACATATGCAAGGGAATGCAATGCATAAATTCTAGTGTATTACTTTCTTGAATTGAAAAGATCTAAAAAGCATTTTTCAGGGCCTGGGGTACAAAAATGTTTGTAGTAGTAGACTGAATAGGAAGGAAAATGTAGGAACTACATTTCTTTTCAACCTTTTCCAAACCATTTATGTAGGGATTGACTTTGGGCAAAGGTATGCGAATTTGCTTCAGCTTAATATTGTATAGAATGAAAGGAAAGAGCTTACCCTCGACTGCTTATTAGAACAAATAACATACCTCGGATTTACCTTAAACAAAGATGCAAACCACTGCCAAGTATTTGAACTCTTTCCTTGGCTATCAAATTGTGATCAAGGAAGGAACCCCAGGCACACTTAGTGCCAGTTCATTAGAGGCAACTTGCTTAAACATAGATAGGCAAGGGTACTATATGTGAAACCATATTTTTTTAAATAGGTTTTGATTAGATGTGTTTGCTTACATGATGTGTTCTTGCCAAATCCAAAATCCTTCCTACAGGTCATGCTTCAGTGTGCGCCTATGTGATGTGTTTCCATCTAATGCAGGTGTGGCAGCACTGTCTCCCTAGGACTAGTAAGTTTATCCATACTCCTTACACCTTGTTCACTGTTGGTTGAGAAAAATAATAAATGGAGATTGATGAATATGACTGTACTAGTAAGTCTTTCCATACTCCTTACACCTTATTCAAGCTGGTTGAGAAAAATAATAAATAGAGATTGATGAATATGACTGTTATAGGTAATAGAATGGTTAATAATCTGACCCCAAACCTGTGTGAGCTCAGCTTACTGGTTTATCAGCTCAACATGGCTTGGAAGTGATACACAAAACATCCAGTGACCAAATTCTATGTTTACAAAAGCACAGGACTATAAGAATAATAATAGAATTGTAATAAAATTGAACTTAGCTACTGAATTTCTATAAACAGTGTCTAAAAAGAAAATTCTGGAATCCAAAAAAATTCTCTGGGTTTAAACATTACAAGGTTTCATGCTAGCAGCACCAATCTTTGCTAATGCTAATGCTAAATCAGCCCCAATATATTGAAGTTTGATAAACAATACTCAAAAATAAAACCCTATTGAGATCAAAAGTACCGAAAAAAAATACAACACAAAGCCATTGAAGAACCAAACACATCAAAGATTATGAAAGATTAAAAGAAAAGAACTATAATAGAATTGCAATAAAATTTTACTGACATATTGAACTTCTACAAAAAGTTTTTAAGAAGAAAATTCTGGAAACCCCAAAACCTTCTTTAGAGACTTGAGCAGTAGAGGGATTTTTGTCAATTCTAAATCAGCACCAATATATTGAAGTTTTTGATAGATAATACTCAAAATTAAAAGCTTATTGAGATAAACAATACCAACAAAAATAAAAGGCAGAAACATTGAAGAACCAACACATCAAAGATTATGAAAGATTAGAGGAAAAGAACTATAATAAAATTGCAATAAAATATTACTTACATATTGAACTTCTACAAAAAATTTCTAAGAAAAAAATTCTGGAAACCCAAAATCTTTTTTAAGCTTGACGAACCCAAAATTCAGCACCAATATATTGAAGTTTGATGAACAATACTAAAAAATAAAAACCTATTGAAGATAAACAGTGCCAAAAATAAATAAAAATCAAAGATATTAAGAAACCAAACACATTATATATTATGAAAACTGGAAAAGAACTCTAATAGAAATACATTAAAATTTTACTGGAGTATTGAACTTCTACTAAAAGTTTCTAAGAAGAAAATTCTGGAAACCCTAAAACATTAAAGGGTTTTATGCTAAAATTAAGTCAGTATCAATATATTGAACTTTGATAAACCATACTAAAAAATAAAACCCTATTGAGATGACTAGTACAAAAATAAATAAAACCAAGAAACATTAAAAAACCAAACACATTAAAGATTGTGAAATCTTTCCCAACCTTTACATGCAAATGCAAATGGAAATAAGAAGCAAAATTAAAACCACAGTACATATGTATCTAAGCCCTAATCTTATGAACTACACCTAATTTATCCCCATTAAAACTTAGTGATGAGATATTAGAGAAACCATAAGTTCAAACTAAAGCTCACCTGTAATTTCAAAATAGACAGCAGTTGTGTTTTCCAGGACTATTTATTGGTCATATAATTCTCTGTCTGCACTTCAAGAGAAAATAAAAAACACAGCAAGTTAACCCAAAGAAAATATGTAGGATAAATGTCCCGTAAAAAGCACTAATCTATAGCTGAGATATTGGAATACATAAATACCATCAAAAATTTAAATAACAAATATATAAAACAATACTTACCTTCCCATTCTTCACAATTAAATCAATCATTCCCTCTTATATTCTTTGCAACTTCGTCCTCCTTCTTAACCCTTTTGACCCCAGCAAGCAAACAAGTATCAACCCTCTCAAACCAGAACCAAAATAACAACCAACAAACCCAAATCTAAACCAACAAAAAAAAGAAAATAAACAAAACAAATAAAAAGAAAAAGAAAATCCAGACAGAAATTAAGCATGGCCATGCTCCAAGAAAAAAAATAAAACACAGAAAGTACCCCAATCCAACAAACCCCAAAATCTGCGCCGCTCTTCCGTCTAAACCCAACAAATCGCAAAATCTGTCCGGCTCTGCTATCTGTTTTCTTCTGCCAAAAATAAGCCCACCATCTCTCCCCGCTCTCCACTCTTTCTCTGTCGAAATGCCCAACATCTACCATCTCTTCTCCCGACCATTAAAGGCACACACTCACCAATCTTCCACTCTCCACTTTCTCTGTCGAAATGCCCACCATCTACCAGCTCCTCTCCCGACCATTAAAGGCACATACTCTCCAATCTTCCACTCTACACCCTTGCTCTGCCCGCCCAGCTAAATGTGATAATAGATATCGGATTTCAAGGATTTCGTAAGTTTTTCCTTATTTCAAATCCGCCACTCGCGTGCCCACAGAGCTCAATGTGGCAGCCGTTAAGACTAAAATGTGTTTTTAAAATATGGCCGCACTGAGAGCAAGAAACGTGGACTAAAATATCCAGAATCCAGCCACTAAATATCCTCCACCTGGCGCGATCATCCACGCTCCCACTCCTCTCTCCACTCTTCAATGCAAATGTTATAATAATGATATATCCGATTTCACAAGTTTTTCCCTCTCACGTTTGCAAAGAGCCCAATGTGACCGTTGACATTAAAATTTGTATAAAAAATTATTAGTAATGACAAAAAATGGTTTAGAGAAGTCGTGGCAATGTTTTTGTGATGAGATTTTATTAATGTGAGATTTACTTAATTATTATTTTTGGTTGAAGAAGAAAAAACAAAGTTTATTTACACCAAACAGTGTTGTTGGTGGGAAGGGTGTTGTATGCAATATATAAAGAGGATCTCCCTCTAACTGCTAGCAAAGAGGACAAATTGCAAAAGGAATTAATTAAAATCTCCACCTTCCAAGTCAAGTCAAGATAAGTTGTTTCCTCACAATTCATAATATTTTATATTTTATCATAATACTAGCAATTGCACCATATGTTGCAAAGGAAACGTTGTAAAGAAGTAACATAGGAAAGAGTAGCATAGAGAAAATTGCCGAGCAAGGACGCCATGAATGGTGAAATGTTTCTCAGAATGTGGTGAAAAAAAATTCAAAAAATCTATCCTGTTATATATGTATCTGGATTTCTCAAAAAAAATATTAAAACTTGATAGTTATAAGTGAAATTTTCCAAAATTTCTGCTAAATTATCTTAAAATACTACCAAAATTTCCATTGTTTTCAAGTAAAATTGTGACCATGTATGCATAGAATCATCGTGTAGATATAGAATCATCGTCTAGATATAGAAATGGAAGATAAGATTAGGGTTTAATGAAAATTAGAGTTTAATGAAGAAGAGAATTACTTTTCATGGTTTCCATTCGCTATCATGGAAGTCACGAAACAATTGGATTAATTAACTACAGAAAGTGGTCCCACTCAACCAAGAAACCTGTAGCATAGCTAAGGTCTCCAATATGGAAACTGAATCCACCTCTTCCTCCAACACTTTCTCTTTTATGGCTTCTATTACCCCAAGTGACCTTGGCTGACCATATCAATCACATGAGCTATTCAAGCATAGCACAGACAAGCTATTCAAAATACTTTGACAGGATTTCTTTTTCAATTATGGCTTCAAAATTCATTGAGAAGAAATAATCTATTGAAAGAGCTCCTCAATCCTAAAGCTATTATTTTTTTTTTTACTTAAAATAGATCAATATTAATTAATTAATATTAAATTTAAAATATTTCAAAAGTATTTAAAACTTACTTCTTATTTTAATAATTCATACATATATCCCAATAATTCATATATATCTCCCTCACAACGTCCCTCTCGTCTCTGTGTCTGCTCTTTAAGTAGGGATAAGATTTACCCAATACCAACACCATCAAAGCAAATGCAAATGAACAAATTAAGATAATCCAAACAAACTCTGTAATTGAGGGCTCATTATCTGAACGAACTGTTTAATTGATCAACAAACACAAATTGCACAATGAAGAAGTATGTAAAAGATACTAAATTGTATATATACCCTGCTTATTATTTAATAATAAGAAAACTGTCAATAAATGACCAGATGATCAAGAGAAAGATATGAATTATCCATAATAAATATTTTGATGTCAATTCCATTATGAGGTCCAACTTGCCCCTTCATAATTCTGGCTAGTTCCAGAATGCAAAGGGCTATTTTGAATAAAGGTCTACTCTGCCCATTCATGATTCTGACTTGTTGCAGAATGCAAAGAAATATTTTGATGCCAATTCTATTATGAAGGTCCAATCTACCCTTCATGATTCTGGCTACTTCCATTATCCATAATAAATATTTTGATGCCAATTCTATTATGAAGGTCCAATCTGCCCCTTCATGATTATGGCTACTTCCATTATGCAACGGAATAAAAGTTAATCTTCACGTTTCAGTAACAATATTCAGCTTGCCATTCATGATTCTGGCCAACTCCACTATGAAAAGCAATAGAGGTTAATCTCCACCATTTTTTCTAACAAATATAAAACATTTGTGTTGTTATGTGTATTCTTTTAACATCATTAAAAGGTCTTGATATAGGAAGTAAATTGGAACTTGATAAAGCTCCAGAACCATGACCACGTCCAGTGCAACATTAAGTGTACGTTAAGTGTATTTGGATAACCCGTCAAGAAAATGCAAAAAAATACAAATGAATAATTTACCAATAAAATGTTCGTACTAGATTCTGCAGCCAATGGGTATCACAGAATCTTCCAATTGTGATCTTACTAGCTACTTCTAAGTTCTAAAACTCAAGGACCTAAATTCAAGCCGTATATGTAACCAGAATCACAGATATTATGCAGACTACAAAATCTTGGAGTGATAAAAAGCTCCTTTGTACTCAGATCTCTCTACATTTTGTGATAATTAATGTTCCAATAGAATGAAATGATTTTGAAGGGAAAATAACCAGCCTCTCCACGCTTCTGAATCGTAGATTTTATCTCTGAGAATTCACTTCCAAACCCAAAATCTCCATTGCAAAAAAGCGTTCAGACTTGAAATCATCCATTCGATTGGGATTTAAATTGCTATGATAAGCAACATTCTTGCCAAAAACAATAATGCAGGTAGAAGATTAATTATGATCTAAAAATTTTTATAGATAGAAAAACGAGTAAGGTCAAAAAAAAATTGAACTAAAATCAAAATTATGGCTCTCAATTGCAACTGAGCGTTATAAAATATTTCGGTTCTCTAAATCCGAGATAGGAAACTTTAAATCGTCTAAGAGCAGACAAATTTAGCACCTGTTAACTGCTTCTAGCCCAATTATGCTTTGTGGAAATGACAATGAAATGCACTGGGCCCTGACTGATTGAATACCATGGTTTGAAACCCAATTTGGGAATCCTACCATTTCTACTACCTGGTGAGATTCGTCGCCTCCTGCTGCTTAATTTCAAGGCACAGCTTGTCCCTGACTGATTGAATACCATGGTTTGAAACCCAATTTGGGCATCCTACCATTTTTGCTACCCGGTGAGATTCGTCACCTCCTACTGCAGAATTTCAAGGCACAACTTTTCTCGAGAATCGAAGAGCCCTGCAGCGTGAGCAATAGAAGCGTGCGACTGGACCTGCACAATGGGATGTGTTAATCCATTTCCAATGGCCAATCCATCCAGTCGCAATGGAAATTCCCTGCCCTCCTCCCCTGTTTCATTGTCCAGCTTGTTAAGCATATACACGCCCAGAGAGGGAACATAATTTCCCGCATAGCTCTCACCTGCTACATGAAATGGGCGCCCACAAAACAGGGGTTTCAAATTGAAAAACCCTTGTAGGACCGCGTACAAGTCCTCGGAAGTGGCAATATTGAATTTGCTTCCAATGGGACTGTCCAAGAAAAGTAAGCCAAACACACGATTCCAAGGTGCAGTATTCTGATGCAAATGCAGATCTGGTCCTTCGATTGTCGAGGTACTTAATTGGAAGAAATTTTTGATCATACCAGAGCAGCAGAGATCTCCTTCCAGCCAAGCAGAATCGGAATTTCAGACTTTTGCTGCTCAGTTGGGGTGAGATGGCCTCGTAGTATGCATAAAATATTCGAGCACCTTTATTTCCCTCTATACTCAGATATCCAGACTCCGTCGGCAGCGCCTCCCTGAGAAATTCCACACCGAACACACCCACAACATCCCAACATATTATTGCTACTATTTATGCAATCACCACAACTACTACTGCAACCGCAATAAAATTTCTTCCGCTCTTACCTCAAATTCCTATTTCTTTATGCTTGCAATTTCTGCGTATTCATCGACAATGTTTGGTTTCTGCAACTGCAATAGAATTTATTCCGCTCTTACCTTGAATTCCTATTGCTTTCTGCTTGCAATTTCTGCATATTGATTGACAGTGTTTCATTTCTCCTCGCGCGGCTTCAGTGTTTGGTTTCTCCTGGGGGGCTTCAGCGTTTCTTCATAAATTAGGGCGTTATCTTTTATCTCTAGGTTTTCAACATATTTTTTTCTGTAACTGTATTTAATCCTAAGGTTCAAATGGTTTCAATCGTCTAACATCCATATCAATGGTGTATAATGGTACACGTGGCAATTTAGGAAAGTTGTTTTCAAATAAGAACGCTTTACAGCGTAAAAATATATAGATGAAAACAAAAATATTATAATAATAATATATATAAACGGAAACAAATTATGGATATAAATAAATTGTATTTTAAGATAAGTAAAGTCCAGGCCTAATAATAATGTATGCCCCACTTCCACACAATTGCATACAAGAAGCCCCATTGAATAAACTAACTTGGAATTAGTGAACTAGATGTGCCTAAGAGATCCCTTCATGTCTCGAGGCCGTGATTTTTTGAAAACATGCACATATCTTTATGCAAGTGTGCATTATGCAGTGTGATTTGTTTTCAAAAATGTAAACATTTCTAGATCTCCAAATTCCACAAAATATGAATAAAGGTAGAGCATGAAATTGGTGGTTTAGAGACATCCAATCCCGCAAGGATTTGTTTTCAAAAATCTAAACAATTCTCCATCTCCAAATTCCACAAAATATGAATAAAGGTGGAGCGCGAAATTGGTGGTTTACAAACATCCAATCTCGCAAGCAAGTCTCAATGGATGTATATTTCCAATTAGCACTATAATTTATGATATGTAGTGATTAAAAAAAAATTAGAGAAGTCATAAAAATATCTTTTTGATAAGATTCTATTAATAAAAGATTTACATAATATCCATTCCTCCAAAAGAGAATCTCTATATATATAAATGTTTACTAAGCCAGCTCAAATTAGGTTCTAATAAAGAAAAATCATTGTGCTCTATATATGTGTATAAAGAGAAGTTGAAAATTAGATTTATATGATGATACATCATTTCACCTATGAAAAATTATAGCACAAAAGTACTCGATTCAACATAAAAGTTTTAGTAGCTTGTCTATTCAACTTCTTAATAAAACAAATATGGAACCATATAAATGATATATTAAAACACAACCAAAAAATCAATATAATGCGAGTGGAGACATTTTCAAAATAAAAGGAGATAAAAATGTGTAAATATACATTTTGTAATTCTTAATCATATAAATCTAGTAAAGAATATCTTACGAATACAAAGGAAAATATTCCATGTAAAAAATAAAAATTACCAAATATAAATATTTGCATCTGCATATCTACATTAAGAGTAGCTTTTAGTTTGTGCAATAGGTGCTTCCATAAAGTTGATGGTTAAAAAGGTGGCAATGATATGTGCATGAATGTATGCACACACACATACAAATGCACTCATGTTCTTAGAAATGTGCATGTGTTTGTGATCCTTTAGCCTCCACATTCCCCAAACCATTGTGTAGGTTTTCCAACTCAGCACCAGGTCATTATCTCCATCCAAAGAATGAGGATACCCTATAAAGGTCCTTTGTGGTTGTTCAACAAGTCATTGATTTTCCTAGATGCCTACAAGCTTGCTTTGAGACATAAGGCCCATGTTTCCTCTCTTGATTATGTCCAAGGATACAAGAACCATGCCTGGTACTCAAAATCTCCTAATGATGCCCATATCCCCACTTAAAGGCCAAATATCTTCCTCAAAAGTCATCTATGGTCGTTTGAGGTGTCACACATGAATATTCAACCATAAAATTTGTATGAATATAAACAATTACTATTTATTAGTTAATAGTGATTAGTATACTGAAGAGGCATGTCTTTGAGGACACTACTATTCATGAAGGAGCACCTTACCTAGTATATCAGTAGGGCCCTCATTCGAAACCATAATAGATATCATATCTCTTATACATTCAACATTTCTTATACAAATATATTACTCTTCCTATGATCGACATTCTTATATTTTGAATATCCCACTATGTATACGAACCTTGTTCATTACATTGGTAGTAGATCCTCGTTCTGGAATCCGAGCCTTTGGCCATCGATTCTTCATCAAGTTTGTTGCCATTGCGATTAAGGCTTTTAGCCAAACAATTTTTTGGAGGTTCTCCCTTATGCCATCAGACCTTTCGCCATTAGAAAAAAAAAAAATTATCTCTCCAAAGACTCATACTTAATGTTTAAAGCCTCATAGTACTAATTATCTCCATCCAAAGAACAATGCTACCCTAGAAAAATCCTTTATTGTTTTTCGACATGTCATTGATTTTCCTAGATGCCTAGAAGCTTGATCTAAGACATAAGGCCCATGTTTCCTCTCTCAACTATGTACAAGGAAACAAAACCCATACCTACTACTCAAAATTTCCTAATGATGCCCATATCGTCGCTTGAAGGTAAAATATCCCCATGACAATTCATCAATGGTCGTTTGAGATGTCATTCATGACTATTCAACCATAGAGTTTGTTATGAATGTAAATAATTATTATCTATTACTTAATTGTTATGAGTATACTAAAGAGCCATGTCTCTAAGGACATGATTATTTGTGAAGGAACACCTGTTGAACTTTTGTGTATAATCACGAGGTATTCCTCCATGTATGCCAAAGGGCCTCCTAAGTGTGCCAAATAAAAAAATGTTAAATATGAAAAATAAAATTCTTATTTCTAGCCTTCATGTAGGCCCCAAAAAGATAGGTCATATGAATGGGTGTGACTGTTGGTCAGATTCCACCTTGTTTTGACCACCAAAAATATCAATTCAACCTCCAACATTTGGACAAAATTCAGATCATCATCTCAACAACTATTCTTCTATTTACACGTGCGAGTTAAGGATAAGGATTTCTAAATTTTGACCAAGATTTGAAGTTGGTGTTGACCACCATTGACTCACTAATCCAACCTCCTCATTCGACCAAGAATCAGGCCTTTGCTTGACCAAATATTCTAGGCAGTTTGACCAAAGTGTTGGATAGTTTGACCATAGGAAGTAAGACTTTGACCACATAAGATGGCCACAATCAACCTCAGTTGAATGCATTGACCGCATCCCCTTTTGACAGTAGGAATAAGTTGACTACAGGTCAAATGTCATCCCTTTGAACATAATTGACTTATGTACAGTTTGAATAATTTGGATTAGCATTTTTTTACCAGGTTTGACTCGTATCTTGGGTTTGGAAATTGGCACTGATTTCTTGATAATTTTTATTGTAAATTTTGATAAAGATTGAATTCTCCTAAGAATAAAATTTGGTTGGGTTTTTCCCAAGTTTAGGCTTTCCGAGGATAATTTTTGTGTCTCTTGTGTTTGGTTGTCTCTTCATGATCTTACTGTTATCATTGCATTTTTGTTGAAGATTTTCTATGTTTAATTTTTTAATGATACATGTGTCATGAGATAAATTGAACTAATAAATCATAGGAAGTAATTATCAAAATTAGAATATTAGGTTCTATAAGAAAATTCAACTTGGTGTCAAAGCTAAGGTTGTTAAATAACTTCCCTAAGACAAGAGATATGAAAGGTAAAAAAACAGCCATTTGAAACCATATGTAAAAGGACAAGCCTAGTAAGACTAAGTTCTTGTAATAAAGAAATAACTAGCATAAGTAATCTGAGGCCTAAGTTGCACTAAATATTTGCAGAAGGTGAGATTTCAAGCAAGAATTTTGACTTAATTTTTTTACACCTTTTTCTGTGGTGGTTTCCTTACAAAACAAGGGATTCATTGAAGCTGATATGAGGTGATTTGCATGGAAAATTTTCTTAATCTTCCTTAGACCTGACTTAGGCCATTCTAGAGCCTTAACTTGACCCTCATCTGAGGTTGAATTTCGAGTTGTATTAAGGCACTTTTGTGATAGATCATACCTTTGAGACATATGAATGTCGACCCTCCTTTTGAGGCCAATTTCTAATGTTGTTTGAAGCTAGTGTCGTACCTCATTGAGACTTCTCTTGAAGTAGAATCTGAATCTAAGGAAGATTTCCATTGGAATCCAAATATCGTTTTGGATATTTAGATGACAATAATGTTATTTCTACCCCACATTAGGGATAAAGGAATTTGAGATAAGATTGGGCGTCCTTATCTGAGACTTAAAATAGTTGTTACTCGATAATGGATCACTAAAAAAATGCTACAGTTGTTGTTAATAATGATACTAAGACAAATGTTGAAAAGGGTGGTTTTTTTCATGTTGCCACATTTCTTAAACAACAATACAAGCTACAACACAAGAATGACAATGTCGTAGTAGCATAAAATGAAGGGTGGCCAACACAAATAAGTTACAAAAAGACCGAGAAAGAGAAGTACACTTTTTAAGGATGTTTTTGATAACAACATGATGGGAACCAAAACATTACATGTTGTGACCCTACAAAGAAGCTTGAGAAAAACTTCTGATTTTATTTAGGCTTGTTTAAGGACCTCTTGTAATATATAAAGGACTAATTAAAGATGATTTCAAGAGTGGTGGAGGGATTCTAAGGTGGAAGAAAGTTTGACTTTATATATTAAAATTAACTTGGACCAAAGAAAGCTTTATATTTTACTAAGTAGGAAACTACTCCATAGACATAGGGAGCCAAGGAAAAAGGGTCTCTCACATACTTTTACATAAAGCAAGAAATTTCAGTGATGAGCACAAAGTATCACTACAACGAAAAAGGTCGTTGGTGAGGGTCATGACCGTGATGGACCTTTAAGGTCCATCACTAATGTCGCATATGGTGATGGTCCTTAAAAAATGGTTGTTGTAAGTGTATATAGTGATGGTCCTTAAAAAATGGTTGTTGTAAGTGTATATAGTGATGGTCCTTTAAGGTTTGTCACCAAAACCATTTTCACCAAATTTAATAATGATATATTTGATTTCACAAGTTTTTCCCTCTCTCACATCCGCACAGAGCCCAATGTGACCGTTGAGATTAAATATATCTTTAAAATATGATTGGAAAATATGTGCATTGAATTGTGGACAATGTCCTAATCATGTGAAACCTGTTTTTATTATTATTTATAGTTCAATAAAAGAAATTTGGCTCTTTATTACATATTTTGAGAAATGTTTATAACACAAATTTATTATCATAAAATAAAAATTAATGTAAAATTAATCATTAAAAAATATGTATTGATTTTATTAAAAATATATATTAATTTTTAAAAATAATAATAATATTTATTATCACGATAATAAAATTATAAAAAAATTTTACCCGTTATTTTATATATATTATATCATAATAAAATATATAGATGAAAACAAATATATTAGGATAATAAAATATATAAATAAAAACAACTTATGGTTGGGTTTTTCTCAAGGTTAGGCTTTCCCAAGATAATTTTTGTGTCTCTTGTGTTTGGTTGTCTCTTCATGATCTTATTGTTACCATTGCATTTTTGTTGAAGATTTTCTATGTTTAATTTTTTAATGATACATGTGTCATGAGATAAGTTGAACTAATAAATCATTGGAAGTAATTATCAAGATTATAATATTAGTTTCTATAAGAAAATTCAACTTGTGTCAAAGCTAAGGTTGTTAAATAATTTCCCTAAGACAAGAGATAAGCAAGGTAAAAAAATAGCCATTTGAAGCCATATGTAAAAGGACAAACCTAGTAAGACTAAGTTCTTGTAATAAAGAAATAACTAGCATAAGTAATCTCAGGCCTAAGTTGCACTAAATATTTGGAGAATCTCAGCTTTCAAGGAAGAATTTTGACTTTTTTTTTTACATCTTTTTCTGTGCTGGTTTCCTTACAAAACAAGGGATTCATTGAAGTTGATCTTAGGTGATTTGCATGGAAAAATTTCTTAGTCTTCATGAGGCCTGATTTAGGCCATTCCAGAGCCTTAACTTGACCCTCATCTGAGGTTGAATTTCGAGATGTATTAAGGCACTTTTGTGATAGATCATACCTTTGAGAGAGACGAATGTCGACCCTCCTTTTGAGGCCAATTTCTGATGTTGTTTGAAGCTAGTTTCGTACCTCACTCAAACTGCTCTTGAAGTAGAATCTAAATCTAAGGAAGACTTCCATTGGAATCCAAATATTGTTTTGGATATTTAGATGACAACAATGTTATTTCTACCTGGGATTAGGGATAAAAGAATTTGAGAAAAGATTGGGTGTCCTTATTTGAGACTTGAAATAGTTGTTAATCAATAATGGATCACTAAAACAATGCTACAGTTGTTGCTAATAATGGTACTGAGACAAATGTTGAAAAGGGTGGTTTTTTTCATGTTGCCACATTTCTTGAAAAACAATACAAGCTACGACACAAGAATGAAAATTTCATAGCAACATAAAATTATGGGTGGTCAATACAAATAAGTTATAGAAACACCGAGAATGAGTAGTACATTTTTTAAGGATGTTTTGATAACAACATGATGGGAACCGAAACATTACATGTTGTGACCCTACAAAGAAACTTAAGAAAAGCTTTTGATTTTATTTAGGCTTGTTTAAGGACCTCTTGTAATATATGAAGGACTAATTAAAGATGACTTCAAGAGTCGTGGAGGGATTCTAAGGTGGAAGAAAGTTTGACTTGATATATTTAAATTAACTTGGACCAAAGGAAGCTCTATATTTTACTAAGTAGGAAGCTACTCCATATACATAGGGAGCCAAGGAAAAAGGGTTTTTCACCTAATTTTACATAAAGCAAGAAATTTCAGTGATGAGCACAAAGTATCACTACAAAAAAAAGGTCATAGGTGAGGGTCATGCTTGTGATGGACCTTTAAGGTCCGTCACTAATGTCGCATATGGTGACGGTCCTTGAAAAATTATCGTTGTAAGTGAATATAGTGATGGTCCTTTAAGGTTTGTCACCAAAATCATTTTCAAGGAGACTTATGGTGAGGGTCGTTAAAGGCCCATCATTAACTCTCTCTTTGGTGACACTTCTAGTAACGATCTTTTATTGACCCTCACCAATGCTCTTTTCTGTTACTTTTGGTGACGGCCAAAAAATGTTCATCATCATTGATAATTCCAATGAGTTTTTATGATGCTATGTGCCTATAACTCTATTTTTTGTCAAAATATAATGATTTAAGACCATTGTTGTGGATTCTTTTTCATTATGTGTCCAGAGCCATAGTGGATAGAGTCACTCAATTTGTGGAGAAGTAATTAGTGTGTGTCATTTCCCTCGAGTAATGAGAATATAGTTTCCCTATGAGTCAACACATGATTCATTTTTATTAGGTTTATTATCTAGAAAATTCCCTTTAAATAAAATTCCACTAGTGTGTGTAGGAACTATATTACTTAATACATAATCGAGCTCAATTAATTCTATTAATGAGAGAGACCTAACACTCCTCAACACTCCTAGCACACGTTAACATGCTTTAGCACACACTAACATTCCTTGGCACCTCACATGTCTTAGAATATATTTATACCTATAACATATTTCCATGAGTAGGACGCCCAAGCACATGTTCGTATGCCCTAGCATCTATCATAAAACTCTCCTAGCATGTGTTGGCATGCCATGTAGTCCCTAGAATTCCCTGAAACACCTTAGCATATTGCATTGACATACATTAGCACTTGGCACACATTAGCACTTGGCATGTATTGGAACCTATTATTAGTGTGCTTAGCATGCCCCTTTTGAAAAAGATAAAGTCATGACTTATTAACCCTCTTATGTTTTCATTTCCTTGCATTTTAGCTTGGTTATTCCTTTTGTTTCCTTAACACTCCTTGACACATATTGGCATACCCTGGCACCCTACACATCTTAGCATGTCTTAGCACCTAGAATGTCTTGGCATGCCTTGGAACTATTTGGCACGGGTTAACACACCTTAGAAATACCTAGTGCACTCTAGCACTTATTGGCATGCCCTGATATTCCCTGGCATGTCTTACTGGTTCTTTTCATACCTTGTCACTCCCTCCTTGGCATGGAAGCTATCACTCATTGACACTCCCTCACACACCCTCATATTCATTCACTTCCATGTATTTTGACCTAGTGCTCCCTTGTGTTGTCTTAGTGCTCCTTAACACTCATCATCATGCATTGACACTCTCTAGCACACCTTAGCACTCTTCGACATTCCCTACCACTTCATAGCATGCATAACACTCCCTGACATACATTGTTACTTGGCACGTGTTGGCACTTGGAAAGTCTTAACATGTCTGCCATGAATTGAGATGACTTGGTATTCTTTGGAATGGTTTAATATTAAAATTATTTGAGATCAATTATTGGAAAGTAGACGAGAAGAAACAGAGGAAGATTTGGAACTTAGAATGTACTAACACTTGGCACTTGGCACCTATTGGCACCTAGTGCTGGTGTGCCTAGCATGCGCCTTATGGAAAAGGTAAATTGATGACTCATTAACCCTATTATGTGTTAATTTCCTTGTAGTTTAATTTGTTTCTCGCTTTTTTTGCCTTGGCAGTCCTCGTCATGCATTGTCACTAGCATTACATTTTTCCACGACTTGGGAACTTTACATTCCCTAGAACACCTTGGCACTCCTAGTTTTCATGCCCTCATATATATCCTTACACTTTTTACGACTTGGGAACCCAACCAAGTCATTAGAAAAACAATTTTGTGGCCAAACCAAAGTCTCCATTTCTCTAAAATTGCTTTGTCCACACCTTATCACAACCATAGGCTTTCCCAAGGAACATCTTGTACAAATTTCAGACTTTGGTTCGCAATATTTGCGGAGATATGATATGTGGAAGTTAGGGTTTGTTTAGGCTCTCGAATTTCACCTAAACAGGTCATCGTGGAATTTTCACTATAAATTTGTTTCTACGAATGTTCAAAAGTTGAATTTTTAATAGAGCAAAGAGGAATTCTGGAGGAACTTCCTGTTAAAATTTTAGATCTTGGTTCACAATAGTTTCAGAGATATGATCTGTAGAATTTAGGGTGTTTTCAGGCTCTCAAATTTCATCTCAAAGAGATGACCTTCGGAAAATCGTCATAACTCTCTCGCTGAGCATCGGATTGGAATTCGGTAAAAATTAGCCGCAAGTACACAAACTTTAGTTTCCTTTATATCAATTTCAAAGCTGAAGGAGGAAACAGTGAGATGTGGCATGCCGTACAAGTGTGCTCTACTGAACTAGTCCATAATTAGGTCATTAAGGGAGTTTCGATATAACTTTGTCTTGAAGTATCCAAATCATGTTAGACCTGTGGCATTCGAAAGAGGATTCAGAGGGCTACTACAAGACCAAATTTCAGATATTGAATATCCGTAATTACAGAGATAATTTAGTTTCAATATCGAGCTCCTCAAAAGCAAGAAAAATGTGTGTATTTTTTTTTCAAATTGCATGTCTTGTTTGAAAAACCAGTTTTAAGTGATTCCAAGGGAATATTGAGCATAGATATCAGTATTGGGTTCTAAAATGCCCCCTAAAAAGAATGAAACACCCATTAAGCCCTCAGAATACTCTACTATAACTCATGAATATGAATAATTGCAACACGATCTATCAAAATTACAAGAGCAAGTGCACCAAATTTCGCTCTCGCAAAGAGAAACAAAAAATGAAATGGAAGTTTTGAAGAAAGGCGTGGAAGCAAATATGGATGGTTTGAAGAATAATATGGATGGTTTTAAGAAAGGCGTGGAAGCTAAGATGGATGGCATGGAAGATGGCATGGAAACTAAGATGGATGAAATAGAAGAAAAAATGAAAGACAACATGGAAAACATGAAGAATGATCTAAAAGCACACATGGAAGGTTTGACAAAGTTTATACAAGAAATTTTTCCTACTGGCGAAAAGATAGTAGAGGAAACTCATGATGAAAAAAAAAAAATCGTGAATCATGATTTCATAAAATCTAATGTTGGATGGAAGAACCACTATATTCCAAAGATGGATATGAGAAATTTTTATGGAAAGGATCCCGTAACATGGATACTACAGATGGAGCAATATTTTGATCTCAATAATGTGCAAAACACACAAAAGGTACGCATTGCAACTTTACATTTAGAACAAAATACATTTGTATGGTATCGATGGCTTTGCTCCCGTAAAAAAATTGCCACTTGGTCAATTTTTATGGAGGAAATGATAGCACATTATGAGGATACAAATAGAAACCCCTTATTTAGCCAATTGATAAATCTCAAACAAAAGGGTTCAGTGGTGGAGCACATTGAGGACTTCCAAAAATTGAATATAAGGGTGACTGATATTCCAGAGGAACACAGGATTGATGTCTTCATAGGGACTTTAAAGGATAACATCCAACGTGAAGTTCGTGCTTGGGAACCTGATTCATTGGAGGAGGCATTCAAGTTGGCAAAAAAAATTGAATGTAAAATTATGGTGACAAGGAAGCCTACCACTCACATCTATAAAGATGGAAGTGTTGCTTCTCCTAGACTTCCACAACCTACAAGGTGTACACCACAACATTTGGAAGAAAAAAGAGCAAAAGGGCTTTGCTACAGTTGTGATAGCAAATACACTAAAGGTCATAAGTGTGTTGAGAAGAAATTATTTTACATAGATTGTGAAGAGGAGGAAGAAAATGAACAAGATACTTCAAAAGAAGAGGATATACACCAGGAACCAACCCTAGAAGAAGAAGAAATGAATCTGGCCATATCATGTAATGCGTTGGCAGGAATTACCACACCTCAAACTCTCAAGATAGAAGGAAATATCAAGAAGAAAAAGGTAATAGTGTTGATTGATTGGGGTAGTACCCATAATTTTATTCATTGTATGGTAGCCAAGGAATTGAATTGTTTCCTATACCTAGTGTTAAGTCCCTATATTAATAGTATAGTCCCTTATTATGTTAGTGTAGCCCCCCTTATTGTTATTGTTGTACTCCTGTAACCCCCATATTGTTATTATTGTACCCTTACATTATTATTGTTAGGTCGGCTAGGATTGCATTGCGGCCCCACTAGGATTACATTGTGGCCCCATGGACTCCTATATATAGAAATGAGGTTTTGTCATTTGTATCATTCAAGAATTGTTCATTCATGTAATGTATTGGAGGTTTCCCCCTCGAAGTGGCTTATTTCTAAGGTGTTGATATATCTTTTCTTCTATTTTTGGAGCTAGTTTCACAACAATTGGTATCAGAGCTTTGGATTCTAGGGTTTCACTGCTCCAAACAGGTCATCATGGTATTTTCGCAATAAATTTTTTTCTACGAAGGTTCAGAAGTTGAAATATTTAGAGTGCAAAGCCGAAATCTGTAGGAACATCGTCCCAAAATTTTAGAGCTTGGTCCGCAATAGTTTCAGAGATATGGTCTGTGGAAGTTAGGGCTTTTTCAGGCTCCCGAATTTCATCTCAAAGAAGTGATCATGGGAAAATATTCATAACTCTCTCTCTGAGCATCAGATTGGAATGTTGTAAAAAGTGGTCGCAAGTACACGGAATGTAGTTTCCTGTCTATAAATTTCAGAACCGAAGGAGGAAACAGTGACATGTGGCAAGTCATACAAGTTTGATCTACTGAACCAATCTATAATTAGGTCATTGTGGGAGATTGGACATAACTTAGCCTTGAAGAGTCCAAATCAGGTCAGACCTGTGGCATTTGAAAGAGGATTCAGAGGGCTACTTCAGGACCAAATTTCAATTATTGAGGATCCGAAATCACATATATAATTTTAGTTATTGAGGATCCGAATGCCCTCCATGGCATGGCAGCTATGCAAGTGTGCATTATGCAGTGTGATTTGTTTTAAAAAATTTAAACATTTCTAGATCTCCAAATTCCACAAAATATTAATAAAGGTAGAGCATGAAATTGGTGGTTTACAGACATCCAATCCCACAAGGATTTGTTTTAAAAAATCTAAACAATTCTCGATCTCCAAATTCCACAAAATATGAATAAAGGTGGAGCACGAAATTGGTGGTTTACAAACATCCAATCCTACAAGCAAGCCTCAATGGATTATGTGCCTAAAAGGTCCCTTGATGTCCTCACACCCTCATTATTTGAAAATGTTCACATATCTTTATGCAAGTGTGGATTATGCTGTGTGATCTATTTAAAAAATGTAAACATTTATTGATCTCCAAATTCCACAAAATATGAATAAAGGTGGAGCACGAAATTGGTGGTTGACAGACATCCAATCTCGTCCTTATTTGAGACTTGAAATAGCTGTTACTCGATAATGGATCACTAAAACAATGATACAGTTGTTGTTAATAATGATACTAAGACAGATGTTGGAAAGGGTGGTTTTTTTCATGTTGCCACATTTCTTGAACAACAATACAAGCTACAACATAAGAATGACAATGTTGTAGCAGCATAAAATGAAGGGTAGCCAATAAAAATAAGTTATAGAAAGACCGAGAAAGAGAAGTACATTTTTTAAGGATGTTTTTGATAACAACATGATGGGAACTGAAACATTACATGTTCTGACCCTACAAAGAAGCTTGAGAAAAAAAATTGATTTTATTTAGGCTTGTTTAAGGACCTCTTGTAATATATGAAGGACTAATTAAAGATGATTTCAGGAGTGGTGGAGGGATTCTAAGGTGGAAGAAAGTTTGACTTTATATATTAAAATTAACTTGGACCAAAGAAAGCTCTATATTTTACTAAGTAGGAAGCTACTCCATAGACATAAGGAGCCAAGGAAAAAGGGCTTCTCACCTACTTTTACATGAAGAAAGAAATTTCAGTGATGAGCAAAAAGTATCACTATGACAAAAAAGGTCATTGGTGAGGGTCATGCCCGTGACGGACCTTTAAGGTTTGTCACTAATGTCGCATATGGTGATGGTCCTTAAAAAATGGTTGTTGTAAGTGTATATAGTGATGGTCCTTTAAGGTTTGTCACCAAAACCATTTTCAATGAGACTTATGGTGAGGGTCATTAAAGTCCCATCATTAACTCTCTCTTTGGCAACACTTCTAGTGACGATATTTTATTGACCCTCACCAATGCTCTTTTCTGTTACTTTTTGTGATGGTCAAAAAATGTTCATCATCATTGATAATTCCAATGAATTTTTTATGGTGCTATGTGCTTGTAACTATATTTTTTGTCAAAATATAATGATTTAAGACCATTGTTGTGGAGTCTTTTTCATTATGTGTCCAAGGCCATAGTGGATAGAGTCGGTCAATTTGTGGAGAAGTAATTAGTGTGTATCATTTCCCTCAAGTAATGAGAATATAGTTTTCCTATGAGTCAACACTAGATTCATTTCTTTTAGGTTTATTATCTCGAAAATTCCCTTTAGATAAAGTTCCACCAGTGTGTGTAGGAACTATATTATTTAATACATAATCAAGCTTGGTTAATTCTATTAATGAGAGAGACCTAACACTCCTCAACACTCTTACCACACCTTTACATGCTTTGGCGCACACTAACATTCCTTGGCACCTCGCATGTCTTAGAATATATTTATACCTATAAGATATTTCTATGAGTAGGACACCCAAGCACATGTTGGCATGCCCTAGCATAGCATAGAACTCTCCTAGCATGTGTTGGCATGTCATGTAGTCCCTAGAATGACCTGGAACACCTTGTCATATTACATTGACATACATTAGCACTTGGCATGTATTGGAACCTATTATTAGTGTGCTTAGCATGCCACTTTTGAAAAAGATAAAGCCACGACTTATTACCCCTCTTATGTGTTCATTTCCTTGCATTTTAGCTTGGTTATTCCTTTTGTTTCCTTGACACTCTTTGACACATATTGGCATACCCTCGCACCCCGCACATCCTATCATGTCTTAGCACCGGGAATGTCTTGGCATTCCTTGGAGCTATTTGGCACATTTTAGCACACCTTGGAACTACCTAACGCACTCTAGCACTTCTTGACATTCCCTGATATTCCCTAGCATGCCTTACCAGTGCTTAGCATGCCTTGTTACTCCCTCCTTGGTATGGAAGCTAGCACTCATTGACACACCCTCACACACCCTCACATTCATTAACTTCCATGCATTTTGATCTAGTGCTCCCTTGTGTTGTCTTAGTAATCCCTAACACTCCCCATTGTGCATTGACACTCTAACAAACCTTAGCACTCTTCGACATGCCCCACCACTTCATAACATGCATAACACTCCCTCATACACATTGTAACTTGGCACGTCTTGGCGCTTGGAAAGCCTTAACATTTTTGGCATGGGTTGAGATGACTTGGTATGCTTTGGAATGGTTTAATACTAAATTTATTTGAGAGAAATTATTGTAAAGTATATGAGAAAAAACAGAGGAATATTTGGCACTTATAATGCACTAACAGTTGGCACTTGGCACCTATTGGCCCCTAGTGTTGGTGTGCCTAGCATGCACTTGTTTGTTTCATGAGGGAGCCTAGACTTGTCACAGATCTTGGATATTTTATGCCATAGAAATTGTGCTTCAAAACCTTTGCATGGTTCCATAGATACATGAACTCAAGTCCGAAAGTTTCACAGTAACTAGATACCAGAGTAGCTCACATACAACATATAATGAAATGGAACAAGAGTTCACATAACAAAGATGTCGTAGTAGAGTTCAAAATTCATTGAGGTAGAAGATTAGAATCTCAAATGCCACAATAAGTTTGGATCCTTTAATTCCTCGAATTAGTATAGACTTCGGATTCTTTCAGAGGTAAGCATAGTTCAGGCTATAATCATAAAGACGACAAACTTCAGACCTTATGAGGGAGCTTAGACTTGTATCATTAATTATATGAGGCTCGAATCATAAACTTCAGATCTCTTCCATAATAGACGGATCTGCTACCAAAGAGACAGATGACAAAGACTTACCTTATTCAGATGGCACAAACTATTCGATCCTTTCTCCCACAAAAATTAGCTTCAGAGGGCTAATAAAACTCAAATTCTTCTTAGAATCGTACTTCTCACTGATACCTATAGAATAGCATCAATATAACAACTCGGCTTGATGGGTTAACAATAAGGTTCTTGACTAGAGCAAGAGATATGATCCCATAGGAATCACATATTTTCCTCAGTGAAATTTCTTCTTAGACTCACAATAAAAACCTTGTAATCGAACCAAACTCCTATGGTGGATGCTTCCCAAAGTTGACAGTGTCATCATAAGATGCTTATCTCCAACCTCCATATTTAATTTCTTGATCGCCACAACTTTTTTATTGGAAAGAACCCCCTTGTAAACTGAAGAGCCCAACTTCTCCTTGAAATTTTTGGTTAACTCTTGTACTTCTAAAAAAGACAGCCTGATGAGAGTCCCTGTATTGGTGGTGTTCAGCAATCCAAGTTTCCCTGACTGAAGCGCTTTTCCTCTTCTACGTTTCTTCAAAATATACAGACCAACCCCAACTTATATAACGATAAATTCCCCAAGAGTTCCCAAGCTTGCACCCACAAGACAAACCTTGCATATTCTCGGGGCACTGCCATGGGAAAGATTAGAAGCACTTGAAGATGTAGGTCATGAAACTAATTGACCCGAGCTTCCATGTGGAATAATCCAAAGAAGAGCGCTCTATCACAAGACATTTCTTCAAGAACGACACAGCTGCAACAGAACCATAAGTATACCCACTAATGAACTTTGTTCTCTTCAGTTTACATAGTCCAGAACCATCTTTCATGGTCGTTGCAACAACACATAAATCATCATTCAAGCATTTCTCTTTACATTTTTCACGGCTTGTATTAACAAGAACATCATGAGGAGGATAAAAGCCATTTCAAACAATTATCTTCATTGCATGCATAGTGACCCCTCCTCCTTCCTTGCAACCACTAAGAGGCACCAATTTTCTGCATCCGTTGTCAGGATCATTAGACTCCATTGTTGCATCGGAAATTCCTTCAAAGGGGCATTCACAAACGTGTCCCATAGAATTAAAACTACAAAAACCATAAATGCCGCAGTTTGCAAAGACATCACACTGATTCTCCAAGTATTACCATCCAAATTTCCATGACTGGGACTCTTGAATCCATGAATATATTCTGAAATTTCCATCAACATCTAGCCTCAGATATCTCAAAACCACTTTAGTATTAGTATAGTCATTATTGTACCGATACCAAGCCACTCTCCCTATGCTATCAAAGAACACAAATTCTCCATCCCGAGAAAACATTTCCCATATTGGTATAGAATCAGAAGGCAGGGATTCAGTCCCACTATCCCAATAACTCACATTGCTCTCCCATTGCAGCACAAGATTACTTGTCCTCTCCATAGTAGATTGTAATAACTTGAAGCCGACTTCCTTGAGGTAGCCCAGAGAGTCTGGCCCACATGAAGCCTCTTCCCTATCTGAAGGAGTTTCAAAGCATTCCCAGATATTTCTATAACTGCTATCACTGAGTACAAGGTTCCCATTGTCCCTCAAAATGGCTCCAACAACACCACTATCATTGGTCTTGCTTGTCTCAAGTTTCAAGTGTGGATGTTCAGACTACCGTACATGATTATTCTAGTGTTGAAAGTTGATCTGAAATGACTGTATTAGTTTTTCGGTGCTAAGTGTCTTTTCAATTCATAAACATGTGCATACTTGTCTCATTATTTTCCTTAAGGATTGAGGATTCTAACCATGAATTGTAGATGACTTTAGGTGAATTAGAAGCATTAAATAAGCACAAATAACAATGAACAATAGTGTAAAACAGAGAAATAATTCACCACATATAATTTACACAACATGCATGATGAAGCAGTTCACCCCTCCTAGGCTATATCTGCTAGTCCAACTCCCAATGGCATGTCCATCTTTCATTATGCTCAAAATTTTGCAGATACATGTAGTTACAATGCTCTAATGGTTGTTTTATCTGCACCAATGGCTCTAGAATTCTCCAATTAGTCAAAAATGACTCTTCATTCACTCAGAATGGGCGAAAATTGAGTCTCCTACTCTTTTGCCTAGTTACACCTAGAAAAACTCCACTAAAAGTGGAGAACTCCACTTAACTGGAGTTAATTTAGTGACTCTCGCCACAAATAGTGTGCTTGCATAAAAAATCACTGAATAAACCATGGAATTTAATATCGGTGGCTGGGGTGGCCACATGCCGACCCCAAACCCCACGATCATGACCGTAATAGAAGGCGGAACTCGAGGCTTAAACTGTGGTGATAAGTGTTGGATTGTGGTTGCTGTCACAGTTTATGGAGACCGTTGCTGAAACTACGTGGAGTAACATCGCCATGTGACAGCAAATTTTGCGGAAGGTTTACGTTGGTAGAGACTTATAGGTTAGGCTGACGGTCGGTTGGTTGGCATTTTTGTTTGCAATGTGAACACCACCTCGGGGACCGCTGGCGGGTTGGGACCTGTTAGCTCCTGATCTGGACCCCAGGCTGAAAAAGGGCAAAATAGGGTAACATCCAAACCACGCTCAGCCTTGTAGCTAGCCCTACAAGGTCAGGAGAGGGCTCTCTCCATGAAAAGGATATTCAACAAAGTACAACAATGAACTGATATTAGGCTAGGTAAAATGATGGGAATATGTTTTAATGAATGAATTTTTCAGGAATGTGTGGGGCAAAATGGAACAATTTGAAAACTGGGAAACTAAATCAGGATACAGGGTATTTCATGGGGCAAGGTAGGCAAGAAATTTTAGCAATAAAGTTTAATTAAGGATGGAATGGAAAGACTGTTGAGGGGCTGAAAAGGGCATGGGAGATGGATTCTTTTCAAACAGAAGAAAAAAACAGAGTATGAATGATTTCCCAGGGCAGAGCATATAAAATGGATTCTACCTTTCTATCTTGAAAGCATTCAAAAATGAATGTTTATGAATGAATGGAACACATAACAATTTACATATGAACACAAAGGAGATAACGATGCTAAAACTCATACCACATTGTTGTGGAGGTAAATCCCCTCTGTGGACAGAGGCGATCCCTACTAGCCCAGACCAGGTCTAGCAAAAATCGTTCACGCTATAGTGCAGGTTCATAATTGCAAATAAACCAACTAGCGATGAAGGCTTACTTGGAATCCAACGTTGTTGCTTGTAGAAGAGGTAGCGCTCCCGTTCCTTAGCTTTGGCAGATCACAATCCCCACGATCTCCGTGATAGGACACCTGCACGCGCGAGAAACAAAACAAACTCAAGCATAAAATCTAGTAGATGCAACTATATGTCAGTCAGAAAGGACATAACTCATCATCATAAACAACAACAAGAGTGGAACCATAACCAATAGTCGCTTATTATTAATCAATCAAAGGAAGAATACAACCATAGTTCTGACGCTGAATTCTCCTTCGGCGGGTCGCCAGCAGAACACGTCTCGAAAAGCCTGTCAAGGATGGGACAAACCTCTCTCTTCAGATCTTGACAATAGTCTCCTTGCTTGGATTTGGCCTTAAGGGAATTATGGAGGCTCTTGCAGCATAAGGCTCTTGGGAATTTGGGAACTTCAAGACTCAACCATTCATCCCTTCAGCCCCTTCATCAATGGATGAAGGCTATATTTATAGACGAGAGGAGGAGGTTGGGATCCCTACAATAGTGGAAGGGAGGCCTTATCCCTTGGGAGGTTCCCCATAAGGTGGAAACAAGAGGCCAAAAAAGGAAGGCCGTGGTTATTCAGTCGAAACCACTCCTGATGACTCATCCACGAAGTTGTTGTAATCGAAACTTCGCCTCTTTTTTTAAAAACTTTCCAAAAGCAGATTGGCGTGGGTGCTTAACTGGGACAAAGCGCCAATTGGCGCAGGCTCAGTGTTAATTTTCCCCCTTTGGCGCGTGGACATAACGGCCACCAGCGCCAAGGCAAAAACAAGTGTTTTTAGGGGTCTGCTCAGGAAATGGTCAACAGAAGGAATGTTGTCCTCATGGAAAGGGATGCAATGATGGTATTTGCAAGGCATGACACTGCTTATTGGTCACAAAAATGACCCTCCAATGGGCGAGATGGGGATTGCAGGGACGGTGACAAATTACTATGTAACACACATCGATCCCACAAATCAGAGCTGCATCACTTCATTAATTCCCTGTCAAACTATACAATGGAGCGCAAAGCGTTCTTTTCCACACTATTCCCCTACTTTTGAGTTACAAACTGCTTTACAAATGATTTACAATTACATTAAATAGGCTGAAATGTGGGAACATGAATCACAAAAAGAGGGAGTTGTTTAACAACTTAGAACTGAAATCTGAAGATAGAAAAGAGAACCAACAATCTGCCCTAAAGAAGGAAAAACATTACATTTGATTACTTGGGCAGATTCACAATTTCACTGTTGAATGATAAATAGGCAATTTGAGGAGCAAATCCCTATTTTTATGCTGCTGTAGAAATCTCTGTTTTATTTTAGCTTGCGACCAATTGACTATTGCTTTCCATTATTCGTTTGAAGAAAACTGACTTTTTAATAATATGCCTTTGAAATAAAATAAAATGAATTTATGCCTTAGTAAAGGGAAAAATCTATTTTGAATGGGAAAAAGGGAAGGGAAAGGAAGTGGGGTCCGCATTGCAATCGGGATCGGAGTCGATGGAGCAGAGGGGATATAATATAATAAAACATTTGAAATACATGTTTGCAATGGTATCATCTTAATCAGGGATCGAGAGGTTGGATGCATTTGGAACACGCCACACAAAAGCTCCGATGGGTAATAGAACAAGCCAAAGGGATAGTGAAAAACAAATAAAAATGTTTTCGACACTTTTACAAAGGGAAAAGGTGATTTTATATGAAGGAGCTGAGGGATTTTTAAGGTGGGACTGAGATATGTGAATCGCAATCAGAATCGGAAGTTAGGGTGGGCATATTATATAATTAAATACCTCCGATGCGATGGGAGATAAGCGGAGGGGGAAAGCCTTTGTAAAATAAATCAAAACAAAATTTAATTTAACAAAGGATAAAGGTCTTTTATTATGCACGGGCAGAGTTTGATTAAATGGTGGGACCCGAAGGTCAATCAACATCGAGAGAGAGAGAGAGAGAGAGAGAGAGAGAGAGAGAGAGAGAGAGAGAGAGAGAGAGAGAGAGAGAGGAGATAAAACATATGGCGCAAAAGAAAATCGTCGATGGCAACAAAGCGATGGAACATGGGTCGTCGGATTGGCGGTGGCGATCGACGGCGGAGGAGTGATCGGTGGTTGTCAATCGAGGATTTCAATCGGGAGGGAGTGATCAAGAGCGCCGATTAGATATGGGTCGTCCAATCGTCGATTGGATCGACGTCTAGGATGTAATCGGGCGGGGTTTCAATCGGAAGGGATTTAAAACAATCGCATCGGAGTTTTTTATTATGGGCCAATCAGGGTGCATATTTTAAATATTGCGATGCGATTGGAAAGGGAAAGGACTTGAGTTGGCGGGGTTTATATGATATAAAACCTTTAAATTTTATTATAAGGTTTACACGGTATGGAGGGGAAGTGGTTTGGGAATGTCGGGGATAATAATAAACTTTGAAATTTATTCCAAAGTTTCAAAGCATGGAGGGGAAGTGGTTAATAAATAAATCACATATTTATTTAAAAGATTTAATAATGCGATTTGTAATCGGAAGGGGAAAAAGGGGAAGGGTTAGGATATAGCGGAATTTTGTTCACTTAGGCATAAATTTCAATCCAGAAGTCAGTTTTGAGAGTGCAATATACCTTTGGAAAGATCTTTCCGGGCTCTTTCTGCTGGATCTACTTGGAACATGATTTAATGCTGAAAATGTCGTGGAAAACCTCTCTGAAAGGTAGGGTGATGAATTTGTGGAGATAACAGCTTCTGAAGTGTGACTTATTACATATGCTGACATAAAATTACATAATGAATGATAATAAAGGCAAAGTATCATGTTTTCACCTCAAAACATGGTTTTGACGTGAAAATTACATCAAGTTGAATAAAACATCTCTTTGATCTTCCAGGTGCTGTGATTTTGAATTTATTGACTTCCTCATGACCTTGCTGATATTTATTGATACTTTACTCATTGATTTGACCATGGTGAGATCCTAAAACCTAATGAGACCCATCCTATGACCTACTGACATGACTCACAAAGTGAAAGTAGCTCATGACTAAAGACCATAGAGAAGAGAATCAGCAAGTTTCACATGAGGGGAAAACTGATGAGAAATCACTACCATCAATGAATCCATGACCTAGCGGAATGGTGATATTTATTGGTATGGGACTCCTAATATGCACATGCAAAAGAGAAATTTTGATCACCGATGGCAGTATGAATAGACTGACACTAACAGGACCGTCAATGATCCCCAACCCCCAACTTCATTTACATTATACTTTCACATAAACCCACAACCAATGTTTGTTAATAATCAATGTGTGGCTAGGGCAGTGTGGCGTGTGCGTGCTTTGCCGGAGGTTGCTTCTCTCATGACACTTAGCCTCTCTCCTTGTGGTATACACAACTTGCCCAAATGAAACAACAAATTTTTATGCATGTGATAATCTTTTTCTTCAACTTGATTCCCTTCACTCAAACTAGCATACACATCTTGAAAATCAATTTCATGTGCATATTGTTCTATGTAATTCTCATGTACAACAAAATCATTTTTGAGTAAAGTAGATGCACTAATGATTGGTCTTGAAAGTATATCAACAACTTTATTGAAAATATCTTTCTTGTACCTTATAACCAAGTGAAACTGTTGAATAAATCCCATCCACCTGAAATGTCTTGATTATTGCAATTTTGTTTGTGACTACAAGTACTGTAATGGTTGGTGATCGATATGTACAATAGTCTCTTTACCCATCCAGTGGTGTTTCCACTTCTTGACACTTTGTACCAATGCATATAGTTCTTTGTCATATGTATGATAAGTTTTCACAATGCCATTAAATGTTTCAGAATGAAAAGTGATAGGCTTACCATGCTACAAAAGAATTGCGCCCATGGCATAATCACTAGCATCGGTTTGAATCTCGAATGGTTGTCTCAAATTTGGTAATGCAAGGACTGGAGTTGAACTGATCTTGTCTTTTAAAGCTTTGAAAGGTTGTTTTTGTTTGCCATCCCATTGGAAGCCTTTCTTCACACTTGTCACTACATGCAGAGGAGCTGCGATGGAAGAAACGTTAGCAATAAAACTTCTCCAATATTGAGCTGCACCTAAGAAACTTCTTACCTCGGTTACTGTTTTGGGTGTGGGCCAATTCACAATGGATTCCACTTTACAAGGATCAATTCTCAACTCTCCTCCTCCTATAATATGTCCCAAATAGACCAAATAAGTCTTTTCAAACTCACACTTTGACATCTTAAGAAACAATTTCTCTTTCTTCAAAATATCAAGCACTCTATTCATATGCAAGACATGTTATTCTCTTGTTTTGCTGAAAATTAAAATTTCATCTAAGTAGACAATCACAAAGTCATCAAGGAATGGACACAAAACACTATCCATAACACGCATGAAATTTTCCAGTGCATTACACAAACCAAATGGCATAACTAGGCACTCAAAGAGTCCTTGTTTGGTTCTGAATGCAGTTTTCCATATATCACTTTCTTCAATTCTTATTTGATGATATCCACTTCATAAATATAACTTAGTGAAAGACTTTTCTTCTTTCAGCTGATCAATAAAATCATCTATTCTTGGGAGTGGGTAAAAATTCTTTATCATAATCTTGTTCAAAGCTCGAACATCTACACACATGCGCCAAGTCCCATCTTTCTTTGGCATCAAGACTATGGGTGAACTGCATGCCAATGTGCTTGGCCTTATGATTCCTTTATCCAACATCTCTTTGATTTACCTCTTTATTTAAACATTCTCCATTATCGACATGCGATACATACTGATGTTTGGAAGAGGACAATCTTGTTGCAACTAAATCTCATGTTGAATCTCTCTTTTTGGAGGCAATCATGTTGGCTCCCGAAACATCTCATGATGTGCATTAACTACATCATATAAATCTGATTTCAACTTAGGATCACATCCCTCAAATGATTAATGATTAACATTAGCTTTAGGCTTAATCATTGGTTGAATTTACCAACCTCTTTACATGTTCAACATTTACCATAGCAATGCTTTTCTTCTTGCGATGTGCTTTTACAATGAACTCCTTGCCATATTTGAATAAATGATATTTGTTCTCATGGCGATGGAAGATCGCTTTCCTTTCATACATGTAATGCTTCCCCAACACAATACCTATTATGTCAAGTGGAACCACATCTAATTCAACCGTGTCAACAAAATTTGCAATGATTGCAAAGCACAATATACATTTCTTTGAAACCTGTAAATTTGCATCCTTACAAATCCAACCTAATGGATATGGTTTTGGATGTGGTATGGTCTCAAGGTTAAGTTTCTTGAAAAAATATTCAGAGATTAAGTTTTCTTGTGGCCCACTGTCAAACAATGTGTCAAGGTATGCTTAGATATGACCCTCACATGAAACAGTTCAATTATTTCTTCTTCATTTGGAGTGTTTATGTGACAGTTTGATGTACTAGTACTGGGTTTAGTTTCAATTTATTTTCCCTTCATGTTCTTCAATCCCATGGCTGTAAGCTTAGATTCATCACCTGATCATCTCTTAAATCATGTTGAGTTGTAGCAGCAGTTTTGTGTTTCCCTTTGTTATTGGGTTTCTTTGGCCTCATTTCAGGATGTAATTTCCAACAATGAGTTTCATCATTGCCTTCTTTTGAACAATGTTTACAAACCAATTTTTCTCCCTCTTTATTAACAGATGCATTGTTTTTTCTCTTATTTTGACATCTTCTCTTTGGATTTACCCTTAAAAGGTTTCTTTCTACCCTCTTCATAAATGTGCTTCCCTCTAGCTTCTAGATGTGTGGCCTGAACACATACTTCATCTAGACTGGTGGGGTTAAACATGAGAATAGTATGTTTTAGGTAGCTATGTAATCCTCCTATGTACTTGAGCAAAGTATCTTAGCTTTTCAAATCTACCCCTAATAAGAGAGATCTTCTCCTAAAATCTTGGGTGTATTCTTGCACATTTTGTCCCTTCAATTGTCTAAAGTTCTGCGAGTTCATTATGGCTTTCTGCATATGAGCTAATGGATAAAACTGTTGTTTTATAACAATAATGAAATTTGACCATGATAGAATAATCTTACCATGTTTCTTGATCTCCTCCTTTGTCTTGGTTTCCCACTAAACAAGTGTTTCACCTTCCATTCTCAATGAAGCTAATTGGATTTTGGTATCATCATCTTGAAGGTTCTGGATTCTCAAATAGACATCCAATTGCCTAATCTAATTATCGATATTTTCTGCATTAACTTCACCATTAAACATTGGTAATTCAAACTTAACATCAAGTTTTAAAAAAGGACTTTTTCCAGTGTTCTTTGACTTGTGTGGATGATGTGTTGAAGAAGAAGTAGAGGATGATGATGGTGATGAGGGTGAGGATGATGGCTCTCCATTTCCTCCATTTCCTCCATTTCCCTTCTTTGAATTATCTTCATCATTGTGACCTCCTGAAGATCCATGTCCTCCCTTGTGAAGTTTAGATCCTTCTCCTTCCAGTCTCTCATTCCTTTCTTGATAAAGGATTCTAACCATCTCAGTCATGTCAAGGAATGCTTTCCTAAACACACTTTCTTCCTCTTTGGATCAACTTCTTCATGGATTTATCCTTCCTCTCAAGGCATGCTTAATATAGCTTCTGCTTCCTTAGGAGGTGAACTAGGTGGTGGAGATTGTGGAAATATCGCTCTCCTTTGCTTTGGCTCTTTTTGCGACCCTTCTGCTTCCACCAATTTTCCTTCTCCTCTCTTGAGCTTGAGCCTAGTAAGCATCTAAAACTTGCAAACAGTTAAACAATTCTTTGCACTAAACAACACCAAGGAATAAAATCTAGCTCTAATACCAATATGATCTAAAATGAATGTATTAATTTTGTTGTCCTAAGTGTCTTTTTAGTTTATAAACATGTGCATACTTGTATCATTAGTTTGCTTAAGGATTGAGGATTTTAACCATGAATTGTAGATAATTTTAGGCGAATTAGAAGCATGAAATAAGCACAAATAACACTGAACAATAGTTTAAACAAAGAAATAAGTCACCACATATAATTTACACAACAGGCATGATGAAGCAGTTCACCCCTCCTGGGGTACATCTGTTGGTCTAGCTCCCAATGGCATGCCCATCTTTCATTATGCTCAAAATTTTGGAAATAGATGTAGTTACAATGCTCCAATGGTTGTTTTCTCTGCACCAATGACTCCAGAATTATCCAATTAGTAAAAAATGACTCTTCATTCACTCAAAATTGGCGAAAATTGAGTCTCCTAATCTTTTTCCCAGTTATACCTACAAAAACTAAACTAAAAGTGGAGAACTCCAATTAACTGGAGTTAATTTAGTGACTCTTGCCACAAATAGCATGCCCGCCTAAACCATCGCCGAATAAACCATGGAATTTAATATCGGTGGTTGGGGTGGCCACTTGCTGACCCCAAACCCCGCAGTCATAAGCATAACATAAGGCGGAACCCGAGGCTTAAACCGTGGTGATAGGTGTTGGATCGTGGTTGTTGTCAGAGTTTGTGGAGACCGTTGCCGAAACCGCGCGAAGTAACATCGCCATGTGGCAAAAGCTATTGCGGACGGTTTACGTTGGCGGAGGTTTGCAGGTTAGGTTGATTGTCAGTTGGTTGGCATTTTTGTTTGCAACGTGAAGACCATCGCGGGGACCACTGGCGAGTTGGGACCGCCAATGATCCCCAACCCCCAACTTCATTTACATTATACTTTAACATAAAATCGCAACCAATGTTTGTCAAGAATAAATGTGTGGCTCAGGAGGTGTGGCATGTGCATGCTTTGCCGAAGATCGCGGGGTCGAGCCTTGCAGACCTCACCCAAAATTTTTATAATGCAGTTCATGGTCCATGTGGCGGCCTCAAGGCTAGCCACGTGGCAGCCTCTGATTGGCTCTCCCCACAGTTCTTCAAACAGAAAACGAACACTTTTCCTCCATTGATTGGCCCAGAGAAAAGGAATATTATTCGAAATATTCCTTTTTGCTGATTGTACATCCACCCTACTGACTATGCATCCTAGTCAAACCTGTCGCAATTTTACCTGTTTGGCATTTTGATCAGAACGTGATATCTCCCTCATATGACATCGGTTTTTCGAATTGTTCATGGCGACGGAATCAGGAAGACGAGATCTACGCAACCATCTTGCTTTCAACCCAATCCTGTAACTTTGTATTTTGAGAAAAAATTATGAATTCTTGATCAAACATGGTTCCATATAAACTAGAATATTTATAGTAGATAAATTATTTGTTTTTAATTCTGTCAAAATATCGAGTACACAAGGAGAAACAAGAAGTATAAATCCATTTGATAATTGTAAATGAGTATAATCTACATTCCATTGACAACCATTGAGCCTCTGGGATGCAGCCTTACCAGAATATTCTCTTAATACCATAGTTTCTGGCTTCACCATATCTATCAAAGGTTGAATTAGACATGTTTGTGTAGCAGTGTTTCCACAAATATTTAGGAGAAATTTTTGGAAAGGTTATTTATCTAACAAGGGCTCCATAAGATCATTAAGGAGATACTTCAACAAAAGCATTGCCAGCTGTAAAAACTCTTTCCTTAAGGTCTCTATGTATTCTACGCTTAGCTCTTTAGATGGATAAAACATATTTTCAACAATAGATTTTATAATAAAAGGATCAACATCATGCCCATTTTGACCACTTTTAAAGGCATGGACCAACATAGGAAGAATCAAAATTTGCATTGCAATGACTACTTCATCAAGTGTCATTTCCTTGGACCAAATACATTCGGAATGTGAACCAGAAATGCATTCTTCATTTGAGGACGATATCCTTCTTTATCATTCCTTAGATACTTGAAAAACCTCTGTATTTCTTCACCTATTCCAAGCTAAGCCTTTGTTCATGACATATGTTGTCTTGTACTGGACTATTATTGTACAACCAATCTGGCATTAATGTAACCAAAGTTGACACCAATGAAATTCCCTGGAAATGGGTATCTAGAATTTGGCTCACCGCAGATTGTACTCCAACAATATTATCCGTTGTGGTTGAGACTAAAGTATCATCGTTGCTTGTTACAGATGATATCCCAGCTGAATTCCTATCATCAAGATTTTGCGGAAATGCATGAGCCATTATATTATCTGGTTACCCAACAAGTTCCTTTCTTATGGGTTGGCCAACTTCTGACCTAATAATATCCATGAATCTTGTAAAATGTTCTAGCTCATTTACTCCCATGTATTAAATAAATTCTATCTCACTGAAATATTTTTCATCCTCAACCATCCATTCCACATGTTTTTTTATACCAAGCGGGGGTTTCATCCTCCACATGTCCCTTAAACTCCAACTTCTCATAAAATATCAATGTATCATCTAGGTGAGACATGGCTATTATCTCTGCTTCATCTTGTTGAGAACTAAGAATTTCCTCACCTTCCACATTATCATGTAAGGACTCCATACCCCATGGACCTTGGCAGGAGATCTACACTTTGCCATGATACAAGTAGAGGTATCGTGAACCCTTGAATTGTTGTATTCAATAAGATGGGACTATTATTATACAGATAGGTCGAAAAGATTGAAGTTTCAAAGAATAACTGGTGTTGATAACATTACAGGTAACATTACAAAATATGATAATGCTCACAACAATTTAGAAAATTTGTCGATGGTAGAAACAAAGGAAGTGTTGCAGGAGCAGGGGATAAAAATTATCATAAAATTCATTGATATCTTAGTTTGACCAACTATGTCATTCTTTTTTTTTTAACTGAAACGGTTATGTTTTATTGATAAAAAGACAGGTTGGGCAAAGCCTAATCAACCATTACATTCTTCAGATTTGACTTAATCACTGTTTTCCACTTAGGGGATAGTTGCCTTGATCGGTGTATCTGCATTTATACTGATCATTCCGTTTTGTAAAGTGCATCCTATATTTGCCAATCTGTCCGCTTCCTTGTTTAATCCTCTGAGAATGTGGAAAATTTGAACCGAGGGGAAATCCTTCAGAATTCTGTTCACTCTTGTTAGCTGTTTGTTTAGCGCCGGATCCTTGAGCCCTTTCTTGCTTACTATTGCTTTTATCAACAATTCTGAATCTCCAAAAACTAAGATTTCGCTTGGATTTTCTTTTCTGGCCATTTGGCAAGCTTTCAAAAGACTGATAATTTCAGCTTGGTTGTTGGTTTTCAGTCCAAGACCCCAACTGAATTCATCTTTGTTTCCATTTGGAAAGAAGATCGCCCCTCCCACTCCTGACCTCCCTGGGTTACCTTTTGAGGCTCCATAAAAAAAAATAGTGCACTTGCCCTGGGATTTCCACCACTATTGGAATATGTCCTCTGGTTCTCAAATTTTCCATCTTTCCTTGTGGATTGGTCGTGTGTTTGCTGGGAGTCTGGCCTTACGGGAGTAATCATCCAACCACGCCCTTTCTTCAATTCAGAGAGAGTTGTCATCTTTGACTAAAGAGTAATTCAGAGTTTCTAAGAGGAGGTTCTTTGCCTGTTCCACCACTTTTGCTACTGGAAATTCAATGTTATTGAAAATGATTTCATTCCAGGCTAGCCAAAGCTTCCAGCAGACATACTTAGGGGCAGCTATCCACACCCTATGCCATATAGATTTACTGACAATGTTGTGAGGATAACTAGCTTTCCATGAGGAGAACATGGTATCAATCGAGCTTTGAAATGGAGGACGGGCAGTCAGTCCAATCAGGAAAATGGACCAGACCTCCTTCGCAAACTCGCAATCTATAAACAGATGTTTTGAAGATTCCAAAGCGCTTTTGCAGAGGACGCATCGGTGTGGACCTGCTATGTTCCTTTTGCACAAATTTTCCCCTGTCAGAATTTTATTGTGGAACAAAATCCAGAAGAAGAAGTTGATTTTGGGGATGCTGAAGCTATCCCAGATCTGTTTCCACACGGACTCCGAATGAGGCGAATCCTTTTTAATTTGCATCTAAAGATACCCTTGACTTGCTGTATACACCCCCATCTTACCCCAGCCCCAGGAGTCTTTTTCTTCTATATGCACCGGAGAAATGTCAGAAATAGCGTCTTTAAGAGCTTCTAACTGAGGTTTTAAATGCACTGGGATTCTAGGAAAAATCCAGCGCTGCCAGTTTCCGTTGCTGTCCCATCCTGAAATGTCCTCTATTTTCCTGATTCCTTTCGCATATAACCAGTCTCTTATCTCAGAGATTTCGTTAACTTCTGCTAGAGGGGGATGTCCCATGACACTGTCTCTCCAAAGCATTGTGTTTTTGCCATTCCCAGGAATTCGGTACAGGTAGGATCGGAAAAATTCTATGCCTCTGCTACACAGCTTCTAGACCTGCATTCCTTTGGGGAATTTCTCCACTGTAAAGGATTTAATTGACTAGTTTTTGAGGTATTTTAGCTTGAAAATCTGGCTGACTGGGTGATTAGGCTCAGCGTAAAGCTGCCATAATAATTTGTAGCCCAACGCTAATTTTGCATGCAAGGGATCGTGGATTTGCAGACCTCCTTCTACGATTGGCCGTTTCACTGTATCCCAACTAATTAAGTGGAATATGTTGTTATTGCCACGACCTCCATTCCACAGAAGGTTGTGCATGAGTCTGGAGATTTGATCGGAGATAAGTTTTGGAGCCAACATTAGAGAAGCCTGGTAAGTCGGCAGAGCCGAAAGAACATATTTGATGAGTGTGAGTTTGCCTTCGGTTGTAAGCCAAAAGCCTCCCCACGCAACGATCTTCTTCTTGGATTTCGAAATTACTTCCTCCCATAGTTGTTTTCTGTTGGAGCCCAACGTTATTGGGAGGCCCAAATATTTAATTTTATCCCAATCTGCGTGACCTGTAAAGCCCAGATAGTTTGCAATTTTCTCGATTGTGTGGTGCTCTGAATTCCATCCATACACAACACTTTTCCTCTCGCTTATAGTGCTCCCGAGATGCTGTAGAATTTCTGAAGGATGATTCTGCAGGAGTTTGCTATTCTTGGTGAGGCTCCCCCAAGCAAAAGTGAATCATCAGCAAATAGTGCGAGATTCACTGGATCAATTCCTTTCTCGATTCTAATCCCAGGTATGTTGCCATTTTGTTTTTCCAAAGCCAACTTTCTGCTCAAGGAATCTGCCATTAGAATGTAGAGAAATGGGGATAGAGGACAGCCCTGCCTCAATCCCCTGGTGGCTAAAAAGAAATTAGCAGGTCTTCCATTTACCATGGGGGCAATCCATATCTTCTCTAAACAAGCTTTGATGAGATTGATGAAGTCCTGGCAAAATCCAAAGGATGAGAGAACCCTGTATAAGAAAGAGCGGTTAACTCTATCAAAAGCGTTGCACATATCCAGTTTAATTAGCATACCTTGTTCTTTGCGAGAGTGGCTGGAATGCAGAGCTTCCTAGACTTGGATGACATTGTCTAGAATATGTCTTCCTTTCACAAATCCCCCTTGAGCTGGAGAAATTAATTTTTTCAGAAGAGGTTTGATTCTATTCGCCAAAATTTTAGCCACAATCTTGTAGGACGCATTGCAAAGTGAGATCGGCCTGTATCTTTCGAAAGATCCTGGGTTTGCTTCCTTGGGGATTAAGGCGAGAAAGGTGGAATTTATTCCTCCTCTGACCTTTGCCTTCCTCATGAATCCATGTATCATTCTAAGAATATTAGGTTTGATTAGCTCCCAGCAAATTCTGTAGAAATGGATTGAAAATCCATTAGGTCCAGGGGCTTTGTCTGGCTCCATGGACCAAACAATTTTTGAAATTTTTTCTTCCGTGACTGGGTTCAAGAGTGTGTCGTTATCATCTGGGCTGACTAGTTTCGGAATATTTGTGAGGAAGTCTGATATATCCTCCTCGATCCCGCCCCTTTCGGCACTAAGAAGGTTTTGGAAGTGCTTCACAGTAGCTTCCTTTATTTTATCAAATCCTTTGCACACTTGTCCACTGGATGTAGTGATTTTTTCAATATGGTTTCACGAAAGACGAGCCCTGTACTGTCTATAGAAGCATGTGGCATTTCTATCCCCAGCTTTGAGCCACAAGCTGCGAGACTTTAAGCGCCAATATTCTTCTTCACTTCTAAAAGAGTTATATGTTTTCCTTTGAGCAGATTTTTCTTTATCTAAATCCATGGGGGAGATTTCTTTCTCTTCCAATTCAAGTTGGAGTTCTTCCAGCTGATGGATTGCTTCTTTCCTCTGGTTGGTGGGAGATTTTATAGCCTTCTTTATCCATTCTTTTAGGACCTCCTTTGCATTTTTCATTTTTTGTTCCCACACAAAGCTTGGGGAGCCTGATACATCTATTCCCCAGGCTATTTGAACTATTTCGAAAAACCCTTCTCTTTCAGCCCAGAGAGGGCTGAAACGAAAAGGAAGAGGACCTAAGTCTTCTTCTTCCTTCAGGCAGAAAAGGATTGGTTTGTGATCTGAGGTAAGTTTTGGAAGAATCTTGGTGAAAGCAATTCTTTTGTCCATCATGATGGAGCTGCTGGTGAGAAATATGTCCAGCCTTGCTGAAATGTGATTTTCCCCTGTTCTATTGTTGGTCCAAGTGCATTCTCCTTTCACAGGCTTGAAATCTACTAAATCCCACTGGAGAATGAGATTTTCCATTGTGGAGAAGAGAGGATCCCTTGAGAAGGTCCCACCTCTCTTCTCTTTGGGATCCAAAATTATGTTCAGGTCTCCTCCTATGACTATATTCTTAGGATTGAGGAGCTCTACGTAATCCGAGAGTGTCTTCCAGCACTCTTTCTTTTCATCATAATGCACAGGAACATACATATTGAACAAATCTAAGATGAGATTACTTGTTGTATGGCGCAGTTCAGTATATATCCAATGTTCAGTCTCAGAGGATCTTTCTAGAGAAAAGGTGTTTTTAGACCAGAATGTGCCTATTCCTCCAGCCAAACCTCTAGCACTGACTACCTTTCCTGAATCAAATTTCCATTTTGTGTTGCTAGTGTTTAGAAGGATATCCCCTTCTATTTTTGTCTCTTGGAGCATGAATATGTCTGTGGATTCCATTTTCAATAGATATTTAATAGCCTCTGCCTTAGTGGGATTCCCCAAACTCCTGCAGTTCCAAGAGACCAGCTGCATCATTTACAACTTGTTGGGGTGGGTCCACCTCCCTTGGGGACCCTTGGTCTAGTATTCCTCCCGAGGGTCATCTCAATGGTGGCTTGACTTCCAAGGGTTTTTTGTCTTTCTGATTCTTCTTCCCTGGTTTCCTTATTTTATTTCCTTCCAGCTCTCTTTGATGGCCTCTTGAAGGTTTCATCATCCGTAGAGCCCACATTTTCTGTGTTCTTCTTCTTCTTTTAATTATATCTGCATATGAAGGGGAATAAGTATTGCCTGGAATCGGGTTTGAAGAGTTACCTAGATCTAGAGAGTCGGTGTTGTTCAGCTGGGGTAGACCGTCTCGTTCTGCCTCTGGAAGATCTGAGGGTGATTTGAGAGATTCAAAGGGATTTTTATCCTCCTCGATGTTGATGGTTTCCTTGCTTCTTGTGATTTGAATGCTTACACTTTCTTGCCCTGATTTGTTCCCTGTCTCTCTGCCTTTGTTTTTGTTGTTCTGCCTATTGTTTGCTGTTTTCTTTACTTGTTTCCATTGATCTCTTTTTTCTATTTCTGTTGTCTCCGCGTTTTTTTTTCTTCTTGCAGTATCTTGCGAAGTGCCCGTATTCATGGCAGTGTCGGCATTTAAAGGGGAGCTGCTCGTAGTCAAGCTCTTGGATATGAGTCCAATCCGCAACCGAGAGTTTGATGGCTTCAGGTAATCTGACTTCAAGGTTGACCTCTACACATATTCGGTCACATGATAATTGATCCTTCCTCGGCGCTTGATCTATGTATCTGCCTAGAGCATTACCAATGGATTGCAGCGAACTCTGGTTCCAGCAGTGGAGGGGAAGATGTGGGAGATGCATCCATACAGGCACAGTCGTGGGCATGTCCTGTGCTGGATCAAAGTCTGGAGACCATTTATTCAAATAAAGCCCTTGAGGGCCCATGAAATATGGCCCGTTTCTGAAGATCAGGCTTCTATATTCCACGTTATCAAACACAAAGACAAAGAACCCTTTGCCAACGAAATGGCTTTTTATTCCTTCAGTGACCAGAGGTATCCAGTTCTATTTAACCCAATCTTCAACTGCTTTCGGAGATGGCCATAGCCCTATGAATTGACCGATGAGGCCTCTTTCGGCTAGGTTCAGCGCTGTTCTACAAGTTTCTTCCACAGGTAGAGTCACCGTGGGGATGTTTTCCAAATTTTTGACAAAATTTTGCTGAGAATCGGGGGTCGGGAATTTCCTCGCAGCTGTAATAAGAGATCTGAATGCTTCAAGCTCGGAGGGCGGGGGAGGAGAAGCCTCAGGGCTACCTCCTTGATCCATGGCGAAGAAGACCGCACGGAGAAGGAGGGCACCAACCGGGCGCGGCTAGGGCAACAACAGAGCGTCCATGTACGCGCAGTCCCAACTATGTCATTCTAACTGATGCAAAGATAGAGCATTGTCAAAAAAAGTGCATGCAACTGGAAAGCTCAAGAAATTGCGAGGGAAAAAACAACTTCTGATTGTGAAATGCACTAAAAATTGAAGATATTAGAGAATTAACTTGATCACATTGAGAGCATCTATTTACAATGACACTTGGATCAAGTTTGTTTCAAGGGAGTGTGTGTTCATTGGAGAATAACAAGGATTGGAGTGACTGGTGAACACCTAAAGGAAACACAAGGCATTAACCAAAGCTTGTCAAAATTGGAGGGTGTATCCTCTTAATTTTCAAAGAAAGGGTCTTAAGTAGGTAAAATATGAAATATCTCCACACAAAACTACTTGAGAGCCTGTAGGAGGAGTTGCATACATTATCAACAAAGATATTATTGCATATTCCAAAAGTATCTTTAATTAATGCAATTATTTCAAAAGTATCTTGAATTTGGGAAAAGACCTTGGGCACAGAAATTAATGCAACAATCTTAAGTCCAATTTACTATCTACTAGTATTATTACCCTCTTCAGCTTAAGCCAGTTCCCATTGAATTAACAGATCAGTGCCAGGAACATTTTGGGCCCTGCAGGTCACCTTGGATCTCCCTAATGCGATGCGGTGTCACAATATTCTCTGAATTTTCATCCTGTGCATGTTAAGAATATGGTGATGGAAGATATACTATTCTCCTATAGCGTTCCAAACTCTTTGCTAACATTTTTCATTAGTTTAGATGGTAATTTGTTTATTTGTGCTATGCTGAGTACCATTCAACTCTTCGCTCTGTGTTTGTTAGCTTAGATTGTTAGTTTCTTATGTGTATGGTTTTCTCATCAAGTTAGCAATACACTAAGTAATTAGAAAAGGTGCGGAGATGAGAGTTTATGTGGAGATGAGAGCTGATGTCGAGAAATTTGTCCATAGTTTTCAAAATGTAACATTTCAAAAATAGAAAATCAAAATTGGGATTGTAGACTCTCTTTCCTGTTACTTCAAGGCACCAGGAAAGTATTTCCATGGACTTCCTTAGAGGGTTTCAAAAACCAAAGGAGGTAACAACTATGTGCTTATGAGTGATGACAATGTAAGTTTTAATCCATGCCAGAAGACTTGCATAAACTACCAGAGAAACACCAATAATGAAAATTCCAACCTTCAGAATCTAACCTCTATCTATAGTATATTAAGGAGCCAAATTTTCTACCATTTACCAAGTTAATCTTTAGTTTTATAATATTATTTACCAACAGAACACACTTGCAGGGAGATTGTACCCTGAAATCAAGCAACAAAACTTTTCAATTAAATATAGGCAGATTTTGGCCACCTACTTCTATTATCATTGAGAGAGATAATATATTATAAGGTGTTTTTGGGACTACCGTATGGATGTTGATGGATACCAATTTGAAGACAAGCATAACCTTCCTTTTACAAATGAATGTATAAAATAAGGTCGTGAACCACGCATACGTGCAATTATTTGGAGAGTACAATTATAAGCATTCCTAGACCCCGAATGAAAGTTTACAATAACTTATCCAGGTCAACCCCCCAAAGTAGGGCTCAAGCTCAAGTGTCTTCATCATTCTCCAGTAGCATGGCTTGAACTCCAAGTGGATACTCAAGTCTGCAAGTTTTCATAGTAACTAGATACTGCAATAGCTCACATACAACATACAATGAAATATCACAAGGGTTCACATATAAAAGATGTCATAGTAGAGTTCAAAATTCACTGAGGTCGAAGATTAGAATCTCAGATGCCACAAGAAGTTTTGATCCTTATAGTTCCTCGAATTAGTATAGACTTTGGATTCTCTTAGAGGTAACCATATTTCAGGCTATAATCATAAAGACAACAAACTTCAGACCTTATGAGGGAGCTCAAACTTGTATCATTAATTAGATGAGGCTCGGATCATAAAATTCGGACGTCTTCCATAATAGACGGATCTACTACCAACGAGACACATAAAAAAAACTTACCTTATTCGGATGGCACAAACTATTCGATCCTTTCTCCCACAAAGATGAGTTTCATAGGGCTAATAGAATTCAGATTCTTCCTAGACTCATTCTTCTCATTGATACCTGTAGAATATCATCACTATAACAACTCGACTTGATGGGTTAACAATAAAGGTTCTTGACTAGAGAAAGAGATATGATCCCATAGGACTCACATATTTTCCTCAGTGAAATTTCTTCTTAGACTCACAACATAAACCTTGCAATTGAACAAAATTCCTATGGCGGATGCTTCCCAAAGTTGACAATGTCATCCTAAGATGCTTCTCTCCAACCTCCATATTGAATTGCTTGATTGCCACAACTTTTTTATTGGAAAGAACCCCCTTGTAAACTGAAGAGCCCAACTTCTCCTTGAAATTTCTGGTTAGCTCTTGTACTTCTGAAAAAGAAAACTTGATGAGATTCCCTGTATTTGTGGTGTTCAGCAATGCAAGTTTCCCAAACTGAAGCGCTTTGCCTATTTTACATTTCTTCAAAAGACACAGACCAACCCCAACTTCTATAATGATAAATGCCCCAAGGGTGCCCAATCTTGCACCCACAAGATAAACCCTGCATATTCTAGGGGTACTGCCATGGGAAATATTAGAAGCACTTAAAGAAGCAGGGGATGAACTGGATTAACCAGTTCCACGTGGAATAATATGAGAAGGAACTGCCTCTTTCATGAGACATTTCTTCAAGAACAAAATAATTGCAACAGAACCATAAGTATACCCACTACTGAACTTTGCTCTCTTTAGTTTACATATTCTAGACCCATCATTCATGGTCATTGCAGCAACACGTAAATCATCATTCAATCATTTCTCTTTACATTTCTCAGAGCTTGTATCAACAAGAACATCATGAGGAGGATAAAGTCCATATAGAAAAGTTCTCTTCATTGCATGCATAGTGACCCCTCCCCCTTCCTTGCAACCACCAAGAGGCACCAATTTTCTGCATCCGTTGTCGAGATCATTAGACTCCATTGTTGCATCGGAGCTTCCTTCAAAGGGGCATTCACAAACAGGCCCCATAGAATTAAAACTATAAACACCATAAATGCCACAGGTTGCAAAGACATCACACTGATTATCCACAGTTTTCCGTCTAGATTTCCATGACTGGGACTCTTAAATCCATTAATACATTCTGAGATTTCCATCAATATCTAGCCTCAAATATCTCAAAACCACTTTAGTATCTGTATAGTTATTACCGCACCAATACCAAACCATTCTCCCTCTGTTATCGAACAACAAAAATTATCCATCCCCAACAAACATTTCCCCTATGGGTATAGAATCAGAAGGTAGGGATTCAGTCCCACTATCCCAATAACTGACATTGCTCTCCCACTGGAACACAAGATTACCTATCCTCTCCATAAGTAGATTGTAATAACTTGAAGTCAACTTCCTTGAGACAACCCAGAGAGTCTGGCCCATGTGAAGCCTCTGCCTTGGAACCAGAGTATCTGAAGGAGTTTCAAAGCTTTCCCAGATAGTTCTATAATTGTTATCACTGAGTACAAGGTTCCCATTGTCCTTAAAAAAGGCTCCAACAACACCACTATTGTTGGTCTTGTTTGTCTCCAAGATTCAAGTGTGGATTTTTAGACTGCCCTACATGACGATTCCCATGTTGAACATGGTTCCATATAAACTAGAATATTTATATTAGATAAACGATTTGTTGCTAAGTCTCTCAAAATATCCAGTACTCAAGGAGAAAGAAGAGGTGGGAATCCATTTGATAAATGTAACTGAGTATAAACTGCATTCCATTGACAACCATTAAGCCTCTAAGATGTAGCCTTACTTGAATATTCTCTTAATACCACAGTTTCTAGCTTCATAATATATAGCAAAGGTTGAATTGGACATGTTTGTGTAGCATTGTTTCCACAAATATTTAGGATAAATTTTTATAGAATTTCTTTATCAATAATGGATCCACGAGATCATTAAGGAGATACTTCAACAAAAGCGTTTCTAGCTGTAAAAACTCTATCCTTAAGGTCTCACTGTATTCTATGCTTAGCTCTTGAGATGGATCAAGCATCTTTTCAACAATAGATTTTATAATAAAAGGATCAACATCATGTCCATTTTGACATTTTTTAAAAACATGGACCAACATAGGAAGAATCAAAATTTTCATAGCAATGAATACTTCATCAAGTGTGAGTTCCTTGGACCAAAACAAATTTGGAAGGCGAACCATAAATGTCTTCTTCATTTTAGGACGATATCCTTCTTTATCATGCCTTAGATACTTGACAATCCTTTGTCTTTCTTTGCCTATTCCGAGCTAGGCCTTTGTTCCATCATTTGTTGTCTTGTATTAGATGATTATTGTACAACCAATCTGGAATTAATGTAACCAAAATTGACACCAATGAAATCCCCTAGAAATGGGTATCTGTTATTTGGCTCACCGTAGATTGTACTCCAACAAGATTATCCGTTGTGGTTGAGACTAAAGTATCATCGCTGCTTGTTACACATGGTATCCCAACTGAATTCCTATCATCAAACTTTTGCGGAAATGCATGAGCCATTATCTTATCTGGTGACCCAACAAGTTCCTTTCTTATGGGTTTCCCAACTTATGACCTAATAATATCCATGAATCTTGTAAAAATTTCAAGCTCATTTACTCCCATGTATTCAGAAATAAATTCTATCTAACAGTTAGGAAAAACGTGATGGAGAGCTCTGGCGATTTCTCTTTTGACCTAGGTCTTCTGGCATCCAAAAACGCCGTCGCCGCTCACTGTTTATCGACCTAGAGGTGCTACCATGGCCATTGGCACTGTGATTCTCATGCTGATCTCCGAGGCGACTTATCTGTGTGGTTTTGGAACCAAACTCGTATCGTCCGCGCTTGCGCATCGGATGGGAAGGCGACCCCCTACAGACTGAAGCGATGCTGTGCCAAGCAGAGCACTGCTATTAATCTGATTCATGGCAGCTATGGTTTCCAAAATCACCACGGTTTTGCGGCGGAAATGGAAGTATATTATGGGGGGCGGTTATCACCTGAACCAGCGGGCGACCTGTGGGCTAATAACCCATCTGGCTTCGACTTCTTTGGTTTTCTGAGCTAGGGATTCCGAATGCTAGCGCTGGTTGGTACATACCTGCCTGCTGAACCAAAGACACAAACGAACTGCTGCATTACCTCTGTAAATGATTATCGGAGCTGTGATTCCCCCACTGTTAAGGAGACTCGGGTAAGCTCTGTGCCTTTTTAAATCTTCATTAAACCTCCTGCAGGCAATAGTTTTACCATATGGGTTCAAGACATAGAATCCATAATAATTTTGAAGAACAATATACAATATACTGCTGGTTACCCAGCTCACCTTCAGTCCTTGATATTTTGGGGGAAAGAATTAGCAGATTCCAGCTCTCTAAATGAATATGCCATAGTTTCTTGATCCTCTGTTTGCCTTAACTTACGACTGAGGGGAGGAAAGTTGGGACAAAACAGGGCTTTTGGAAACACCCTGGGTTCTAGTGCGTCCAACACTGCCCATTCCAAAGGACCCACATACAGAAACATACTACAAGGGGAAAAAAATAAAGTAGCTACAACGACTGTGGCCTAGGCAGAAAACTCCCCTAAGCCATACATTGTGGAACAACAGAACTGTGTGCCTGAAATAAACATTGACATTCCTGACATAGATGTGCATAGAACTATTTTTAAATCTCAAGCTATAATATGCAGATTCAACTGTTTCTGGCCCAAACCCGTGGAGCTATTCCAATGGATTTTTTCCAACTGGACCATGGATTGTGAAATCCACCTATGCTCAAAAGGCTTTTTCATTGTCAAGTTTTCATTAGCTGAAGACAAAGATACAATTATACAGGAGGGGCCATGGTTCTGGGGATGTACTGGACTCTTCATCACACCATGGTTCCCAAAATTTGATGCCAATACCATGGAGGTGACCAGAATGCCGATTTGGGTTAGGCTTCACAACCTTCTGCTTCATTTCTGGCAGGAAGGTGTTCTTGGTGGCATTGGTAACATCCTTGGCAGATATATTAAAACTGATATACAACGAATGGAGGAGCGCATCTACACTTTCGCATGAATCTTTGTGGAAGTGGATTTGAGTAAAGGTCTACCAGAGTGAATTATGTTGAATCACAAACAGCAGAGATGAACACAACACTTAGATTATGATAACACCGCTTTTCGCTTTCGGATCTGCAGGAACACGGGTCATCTACAAAACACTTGCCCGACAGCCACAAGAGATAACAGGAGAAAGAAGAAAACAGGCAAAGTTTCCAAAGGCTGGCAATATCCATCAGAGGAGCCTGAACAGAAAGAGGAAGAGGAAGAACCCATCCCACAAGATAGTAAACCGACTGATACTGGTTTGGGTGCAAAAGATCAAGGAATGAAAGAAACCATTGATGCTACTACCATGACACAGTCGGATACGGAGCCCAGGGCACCGGACAATGGGGAGAACAAAAGACTACACACCTCAGACACATCAGACTCTGATAAGGATGTTGGAGCACATGCGGTAGAGAACCAGCTCGTCCTTATATCGACCATGCCAACGCAAGGTCGTTGGCGGAAGGTTGAAAAGAAAAAAGGGAGGAAAGCCTAATTTCCTCTTCATTGTATTTTTATCTGCGGCATACTTGTTTATCTCTTGACACTACCAACTAATGTAACATGTAATTTTGTTTTTATTAATAAAATTACAAATTTTTCCTTTGTGAAAAAAGATTCTATCTAACTGAAATATTTTTCGTCCTCAACCATCCATTCCACATGTTTTTTTATACCGATCGGGGGTTTCATCCTCCACATGTCCCCTGAACTCCAACTTATCATCAAATATCAATGTATCATCTAGGTGAGACATGGCTATTATCTCTACTTCATCTTGTTGAGGACTAGGACTTTCCTCACCTTCCACGTTATCGTGTAAGGACTCCATACCCCATGGAACTTGGTAGGAGATCTACACTTTGCCATGATACAAGTAGAGATATAGTGAGCCCTTGAATATTTCTATTCAATAAGATGGGACTATTATTATACAAACATGTCCAAAAGTCTGAAGTTGCAAATAATAACTAGTGTTGATAACAATATAGGTAACATTACAAAAAATGATAATGCTGGCAATAATTTAGAAAATTTGTCGATGGGAGAAACAAAGGAAGTGTTACAGGAGCAGGGGATAAAAATTCTCATAAATTTCATTGATATCTTAGTTTGACCAACTTTTTCCTTCTATCTGATGCAAAGATAGACCATTTTCAAAACAAGTGCATGCAACTGGGAATCGCAAGAAATTTCCACGGAAAAAATAGTTTCTGATTGTGAAATGCACAAAAAATTGAAGATATTACAGATTTAACTTGATCACATTGAGAGCATCTATTTACAACGAAACTTGGATCAAGTTTTCTTCAAGGGAGTGTGTGTTCATTGAAGAATAACAACAAGTGTAGTGACTAGTGAACAACTAAAGGAAACACATGCCATTAAGAAAAGTTTGTCAAAATTGGAGGGTGTATCCTATTCATTTTCAAAGAAAGGGTCTTAAGTAGGTAAAATAAGGAAATATCTCCACAAAAAACTACTTGAGAGCCAGTAGGAGGAGTTGCATACATTTTCAACAAAGATATTATTGCATATTCCAAACGTATCTTTAATTAATGCAATTATTTCAAAAGTATCTTGAAGTTGGGAAAAGACCTTGGGCACAAAAATTAATGCAACACTTTTAAGTCCAGTTTACTATCTACTAGTATTATTACCCTCTCCAACTTATCCAATTCCCATTGAATTAACATATCATTACCATAGAAATTTTGGGCCTTGGAGGTCACCTTGGATCTCCCTAATGCGATGCGGTGTCACAATATTCTTTGAATTTTCAATGCTTGTGCATGTTAAGCATGAATGTATAATCTGAGGTCATGAACCACACATACATGCAATTTTTGGGAGAGTACAATTATAAGCATTCCAAGACCTCGAATGAAAGTTTACAAGACCTTATCCAGGTCAATCCCCCTAAGTAGGGCTCAAGCTCAAGTGTCTTCATCATCCTCCAGTAGCATGGATGGAACACCAAGTGGTTCACTTACTAGATACCTAGAGTTCCGGGGTAAGGGGGAAGTGAAAAATTGACAAATGCTCTGGTTTGTAACATAAATGTCTCAACTCCATGAAGTTCGACACATTGAAAGGGAGACAGGAATTTTTTGCTTGAAAATAAAATCAACTTTTCAAATATTTTCTTACATTGGCCATTCACCTCATGTAAGGCTCCAAGTCTAAGAAATCTCAGCGAACTATACATTAAGTATAGTTTAGACGTAGGTATTGATAAAGGAGAGTAAAGTTCATTCAACCATATCCCTTTTCTCCTTCGAATGTCCTAAATATCTGCCACCACACTAGCACATTTGGCCCAATGTTTACCATTGATGTAGGTTTTTTACCATTGTGGATCAGTTTGAAGCATGATTCTTAGTAATAGTGAAATGTTGACAGTACAATAAAATTTAGGAGTTAAATGCTACAGGAAAATGAAAATTATGCAAGAAAATCAGGCCAATCTGCAAGATGGATTCGTGAAAACAAAAGTCAATCAAGCGAAATTAATATTAAGGCATCCCATGGAAATGAGTTCCATATAGAAAATTTTGGAAGAAATGGAAAAATTACATCTACCACACAAATTACCAATAAGAACTCAACTCTTTTCCTTCCACACAAATAATGTAATTCAAATTCCACAGAGGTGTAAGGGAATTTGGATCTAAGCTACGCATTTCATGAGGGAGCCTAGACTTGTCACAGATCCTGGATATTTGATGCCATAGAACTCATGCTTCAAAACCTTTGCATGGTTTCGTCGATACATGAACTCAAGTCCACAAGTTTTCATAGTAACTAGATACCAGAGTAAGTCGCATACAACATACAATGAAATGGCACAAGAGTTCACATAACAAAGATGTCGTAGTAGAGTTCAAAACTCACTGAGGTAGAAGATTATAATCTTAGATGCCACAAGAAGTTTGGATCCTTATATTTCCTGGAATTAGTATATACTTTAGATTCTTTCAGAGGTAACTGTAGTTCAGGCTATAATCACAAAGACGACAAACTTCAAACCTTATGAGGGAGCTCAAACTTGTATCATTAATTAGATGAGGCTCAGATCATAAACTTCATACCTCTTCCATAATAGAAGAATATGCTATCAAAGAGACAGATGAAAAAAACTTACCTTATTCGGATGGAATAAACTATTCGGTCCTTTCTCCCACAATGATGAGTTTTAAAGGGCTAATAAAATTCAGATTCTTGTTAGACTCGTTTTTCTCACTCATACCCGTAGAATAACATCACTATAAAAACTTGGCTTGATGGGTTAACAATAAAGGTTCTTGACTAGAGCAAGAGATATGATCCCATAGGACTCACATATTTTCCTCGGTGAAATTTCTTCTTAGACTCACAACAAAAACCTTGCAATTGAACCAAATTTCTATGGTGGATACTTCACAGAGTTGATAGTGTCCTCCTAATATGCTTCTCTCCAACCTCCATATTGAATTTCTTGATCGCAACAACTTTGTTATTGGAAAGAACCCCCTTATAAACTGAAGATCCCAACTTATCCTTGAAATGTATGGTTAGCTCTTGTACTTCTGAAAAAGACAGCCTGATGAGAGTCCTATATTGTTGGTGTTCAACAATGCAAGTTTCTGAGACTGAAGCGCTTTGCCTCTTCTACATTTCTTCAAAATACATAGACCAACCCAAACTTCTATAACGATACATGCCCCAATAGTTACCAAGCTTTCACCCACAAGACAAACCCTGCATATTCCTGGGGCACTGCCATGGGAAAGATTAGAAGCACTTGAAGATGCAGGTGATGAAATGTATTGACTAGTCCCACGTGGAATAATTTGAGAAGGAACTGCCTCTGGCACAAGACATTTCTTCAATAATGACACAGATGCAACAGAACCATAAGTATACCCACTAATGAACTTTGTTCTCTTCAGTTTACACAGTCCAAACCCACCATTCATGGCCGTTGCAGCAACACATAAATAATCATTCAAGCATTTCTCTTTACATTTCTTAGAGCTTGTATTAACAAGAACATCATGAGGAGGATAAAGGCCATATAGAACTATTCTCTTCATTGCATGCATAGTGACCCCTTCTTCCTTTAAACCACTAAGAGGCACCAATTTTTTGCATATGTTGTTCGGATCATTAGACTCTATTGTTGCATCATAAATTCCTTCAAAAGGGCATTCACAAACAGGTCCCATAGAATTAAAACTACAAAAACGATAAATGCCACAGTTTGCAAAGACATCAAATTGATTCTCCACAACTTGCCATCCAGATTTCCATGACTGGGACTCTTGAATCCGTGAATACATTATGAGATTTCCATCAAAATTTAGTATCTGTATATTAATTACTGTACCGATACCAAGCCATTCTCCCTCTATTATCAAACAACACATATAATCCATCCCCATCAAACATTTCCCCTATGGGTCTAGAATTAGAAGGTAGGGATTCAGTCCCACTATCCCAATAACTGACATTGCTCTCCCATTGCAGCACAAGATTACCTATCCTCTCCATAAGTAGATTGTAATAACTTGAAGTCGACTTCCTTTAGGCAACCCAGAGAGTCCGGCCCACATGAATCCTTTGCCCTGGAACCAGAGTATCTGAAGGAGTTTTAAAGCTTTCCCAGATAGTTCTATAATTGCTATCACTAAGTACAAGGTTCCTGTTGTCCCTTAAAACGACCCCAACAACACCATTATCGTTGGTCTTTCTTGTCTCAAAGATTCAAGTGTGGATGTTTAGACTGCCCTACATGATGATTCCAGTGTTGAACATGGTTCCATATAAACTAGAAGATTTATAGTAGATAAACGATTTATTGCTAAGTCTATCAAAATATCCATTACTCAAGGAGAAACGGGAGGAGGGAATCCATTTCATAATTTTAATTGAGTATAAACTATATTCCATTGACAACCATTGAGCCTCTAAGATGTAACCTTACCTGAATATTATATTAATACCACAGTTTCTGGCTTCACCATATCTAGCAAAGGTTGAATTAGACATGTTTGTGTAGCATTGTTTCCACAATTATTTGGGAGAAATTTTTGTAAAAGTTATTTATCTACTAATGACTCCACAAGATCATTAAGGGGATACTTCAACAAAAGCGTTGCTAGCTATAAAAACTCTGTCCTTAAGGTTTCTCTGTATTCTACTCTAGCTCTCCAGATGGATAAAACATCTTTTCAACAATAGATTTTATAGTAAAAGGATCAACATCATGCCCATTTTGACCACTTTTAAAGGCATGGACCAACATAGGAAGAATCAAAATTTTCATTGCAATGACTACTTCATCAAGTGTCAGTTCCTTGGACCAAAATACATTCGGAATGCGAACCAAAAATGTGTTCTTCATTTGAGGACGATATCCTTCTTTATCATTCCTTAGATACTTGACAAACCTCTGTCTTTCTTCACCTATTCCAAGCTAAGCCTTTGTTCATGACATATGTAGTCTTGTACTGGACTATTATTGTACAACCAATCTGGCATTAATGCACCATTAATGTAACCAAAGTTGACACCAATGAAATTCCATTGAAATGGGTATTTGGCATTTGGCTCACTGTAGATTGTATTGCAACAAGATTATCTGTTATGGTTGAGACTAAAGTATCATCGCTGCTTGTTATAGATAGTATCCCAACTGAATTCCTATCATTAAGATTCTACGGAAATGCATGAGCCATTATCTTATCTGGTGATCCAACAAGTTCCCTTCTTATGGGCTACCCAACTTCTGACCTAATAATATCCATGAATCTTGTAAAATGTTATAGCTCATTTACTCCCATGTATTCAGAAATAAATTCTATCTCACGAAAATATTTTTCATCCTCAACCATTCATTCCACATGTTTTTTCATACCAAGTGGGTATAAAAAAAACATGTTTTTTTATACGAAAATATTTTTCATCCTCCACATGTCCCTTGAACTCCAACTTCTCATCAAATATCAATGTATCATGTAGGTGATTTTTGTGTAAGTAAATCCCCTCTGCGAATAGAGGTGATCCCTCTAGCCCTAGGGTGGGTCTAGCAGCAAGAGGACATGCTAATGTGCTGATTCCTAGTTAATAAATGAAACTAAGTCGGGATAGATGTCCTACCTTTATTCCAATGCAATTGTCGTAGCTGTGGCAGCAGTCTCCTGATCTTCATCCCGAAACGTCACGGTCCTTTAGCAGTGGTAATCAGGTGCCTGCACAATGATCAGAGAATGATAGCAACATACGAAACAATATTTGCATTCACAATAATCTAATGTCAAGGAGAATTAAACGTATTGTACAATATTAATCATATCAAAGCAATACAAGAACCAAAACATCAATCATGTATTGATTAAGAGAAAGAAAGAGATTACAAGCAAATAAGCCTTGACGTCGCAGCCTCCTTCAGCGGGTCCAGTAAAAATGCGTCTCAATAATTCGTCGGGGAATTGGACTTGGCGAGGCAATCAACCTAGACTCTCTCTCGACAAGGGGTCTCTCTCTGCTCTATCTCACACCAGCTTATTCAGACTGTTCAGCTATTCAACCATTCAAGCTATTGTACAAAATTTTCAGCTAGCTGCATCTATGTGAGAGAGATGTATTTATAGGAGAGGAGGAGGAGGTTGGGATCCCTCAAATGGTGGAAGGGAGGTGTTAGCCTCCTATACCAATAGGTTTCATCTTTCATGATTGTCTTGATTGAATTATGGAATATGTTCAAACCTTCTTTCTTGAGTAAAGGTGTTCCATATTCTTGAAAAAAACCAAAAAATCAAAAAAGTTAAAAAATGTAAAGAGGGTATACCCTAAAAGAAAGATCAAAGGGTAAGAAAAATAAAAGTGGTCAAAAAAGAGAAAGAAATGAACCCCAAGAAAAATAGACCAAGGAAAGTGTGCAAATCCAAATGCCACTACTATTTTATTTTTTGTAATAAAGCAATTGTGTGCAGCTTGTCAAACTTTTGCCACAATTTATGAATAAGTCAAACTGTTTAAACTTGGCTTACTCATATTTCAATTTCATGTTATAGATTAGAGAATAAATATCTGACCAAACAGTTTAATCTTGGCAGATAAGTAGATAGGTAGAATGAATAAAAGGTGCTCAACAGTTTAATCTGAGCCCTTGGATATAATAAGGGTAGAAATAGATAGAGTTATCATGTAAAAAGAAAAGATTGAAAAGGGTTTGCAAGTCTAAATGCACCCTAATAAAGAAGAGAAAATGGTAGTGTTAAGTAGATAGGGTAGGTAGATGGTGCTGCAAAATGTTATCTAATAAATGATGCTGCTACATGTTTTTGATCATTCACTTTCATCACAAGTACTAAAGCAGGAAATACACTGGAAAATCACAGCAAGCAAAGTCAAATTCATTAACCTCCCTCATCATTTTCCCCCTCAAGAGTTTTACTGATTTCCCCCAAAAGTACTAAGGTATTTGGAGATCAAAAGGGCTCAAGGCATTTCCTTGACTTCTGGAGGGACCGGACCCTCGGCCTAATGATCAAAAAGACCTAAGCACTTGAGATAATTCATCATTGTTATCTTCCATCTTTAACTTTTTACTAAGTAAAATCCTATTTTACTTAGGAAACTAATGCAAAATTCCATAAAAATTCCTCAAAATAATTTGTTATTCTAAGTTTAAGTGTTGAAGATAAAATGTTGCAATTTACTTCACAAGTTATCACTTTCTTAGATGTACAAAAATGTTTTGATTTTCCTTGTCCTTTTCCATATTAACATTTAACTCTATTATATTAAATCCCTAGTGAAATACCCTTTCCTAAGTATATAACTCCCTTTTTTATAAATATCCCAAAAACCCATTTATTATAATGTTTACCAAAGTATTATATCCCCGCACATTGAAAATAAAAACCCCGCTTTATAAGCCCTTTGGTTAAATATATCTTTATAATATAAATCCGCCCCTAAGGTAAGTTAATTGCATATGATTAGTTTACCATATAATAAAATTATGTATCCAAAAAGCGTTAAACATATGGTGTATATGTTTAATACCAAAGAAAAATAAATCCGAAGTTTTATGCCCACGTGGCTTGTCCACTTGGCATTTCCCTGATGATTAAAACCCCACCGCGACCCCCCATTTCCTTCATTCTTTCCGCCAGTTAAATATCCCCCAGAGCGATTAAATAACATTTAAAAAGTGTTTAAAAGTCCGACGGGCCCACATGAAACCCCGCCTATCTCCCCATCGCCCCAGCCGTTGGATCAGCCTCCCGCAGATCAACGGCCAGCGTTGATCCCGCTGCCCATCCCGTGTAAGTTTTTTAACCAACGGGGGATGGGTGGTTTTGAATAGTCAGACCATCCACGTGGCAAGAAACCTGTGGAATCGCTGCCCCTCCGATAAAAACCATCCTCGACCAAAAGCGGTGCGGGAATACCACTTACCGCTTACCGCTTACTGCCGGCTTACGTCACCCCGTACGTCGATGACGTCATCACCTCGAAAAAATAAAAATACTTTTAACTTGCGAATAAAGCCATTTTTCGTGTTTTTTCAGTTATTTTCATTATTCTGAAAACGACAGAGCTCCCGCTGCGATTTTCAAAATTTCCACTGTAATTGATCATTTCGCCCCAAAATTCTGCTGCGCCCGTGTTGAAGAACAGTCCCGCCATTACCTGTTACCTGTTAAAGATCCAGCTTCCTTCTAAAAACAGGTATTTATCCTTTACGCCCCGACTGCAAGTAAAACTCAGTTTCCTTTGTTTTTTTCGCTGAAAAAGTGGTTAAAATCATCACTGAGTCTTCCCTGGAGATTTTAAACCTGTGAAATTGCTCCCCGAACCTGCAAATTGTTCTAATTTCCTTCATTTCAAGAATCCCGCCCGGCCCGTGAAGAAAACCAAAAACCTCCATTTTGAATCCACAAGAACCAAAATGGAGGCCCCGGCAGCTCTTAATATCACTCCATTGAATGCTCCTCACCGAGAATTAGACTATTTACCTTTGATAGATGAAGATTTCCAAATTAAAGACCTACATTTTGATGAAAGTCCCCTATTGAGCTATTGTCGCTGCAGAGATGAATACTCAAAGGGGCAAGATCTTATAGGGTTGTGGGAATCCAATCTCCCAAGGTATCTCATTCCTTCAGTCATTTATTTCCCAGAAATCATCCATTATTGCCATTCAAACTATGATCCTGCACGGAGGGCTGTAATAGCTCCTGATCAAAGTGTTCTATTTCCCATCACTCCCCAAGCTATCAATGCCATGTTACACTTTGAACCAGACCAAGAATTAGCACCATTGTCCATGGAAGGATTGATTGAGAAAACTAGGCAATTAACCCCAGAAAAGCTAAAATCCATGTGTCAGAATTTCATGTTACCTGAGCATCAGCCAAAAGGGTCTCCCCCCTATGGTTTTTACTATTTCAATACATTGGGAAGGCTCATTGTAAATATAATATCTTTTGTCTTAGGATTCAACACCAGTGAATATGTGGATGAGATAACCTTGGCTTTGCTATCCATTTTTACTCCTGGGAAACCTCCTGAGATTAAATATGACTTTGCTTCCTTCATAGCCAACAAGATCCATGATCAATTCATAAGGCTAGATACTGAAAAAAATTTTAAGTACTCCTCCATTATCTATCATCTTATGATCTATTATCAGTCAGACAGGTTCCCTTTCCCTGTTAAGAAACTTGATGCCAAGGGGACTCCCAGGTCAGTCATCTTTTGGTCCCCCATCATTCATTTTTCCTCTGATTCTCCCTACTCCTACTCAGAATTCATTGATCAGTTTGTATATCCTGCAACAACTTTGTTAACAAAAATTCCTCCCCCAAGACTCAGCAATGAAATTAGAAAGACCTTGCAACTGTCAAAGAGTTATAAGGTTGGGGATTGGTATTTGTATCAAAACCATACAGTCATCAGGATTTATGGATGTGAATTACATCCATTCAAGTTACCCAAATATGTACCAATGAGGATTTTTTCCTTGGAAGACTGCAGGCAAATGAACAATTCTGATGTGATCCATTTTTGTAATGTAAAGAAGAAAGCTCAGTTAAGGATCAAAAGCCAATAAGGTCCTTTCATCTGCAATTCTAGGGAGGCTGACAGAGAAGCAGAAAATCTATTAGAGAAAAAGTTCCAGACATCTTTCCGTTGGGTTCCTTATGACCCCTTTGGTTTCATTTGTGAAAAGAGATTAAAAAATAAGTCATCTCCTTATGTACACCACAAGATTCCTGATTTAGAACAGTATGCAAATCAAGATGAATGGGTTGAAGGAACACTTGTTGAGGAAGAGAATGAAGCAGACAAAATGAATAAAATGATGAAATATATTGAGAAGAACTTTGACCTAGAAACGTGTGGTCAAATGCAGGTACCCTATATTGGCACATCTTCAGCAGTCACCCTACAACAAGCATTACAAGAAGACACTCCATCAGTTGCAACAGAACCCAAGGGTAAAGGAAAGGAACCTGTAATCCAGGTTATTGAAACTTTGGTCATGGCTGAAAAACCACAAAGTTCCAAAGCATCGGAACAATCTCAGGCTTCTCCTACACCAGCAAAGCACATCCAAGTTCCAGAAATGCAAACTCCATTAAATGTGGAAATAGGGAAAAAGAGGCTGGCTCCAGATACCACACCTCCAAAAGGGGCCTCACAAGTACCTCAAACTAAAAAACACACATCAGATCCACCTCCAGATGTAGAAATTATAGATGAAGTATTTGATGATGGAAGGGAAGATAGTCAGCAAACTGGCACAGAGGGTGAAACACATATAAGCCAGAAAGGGATACAAAAGCAATTAAGCACTGAGGTATCCTCTTTTAGACCACCAAAAACAGACACTGGAGATATTAAAAGAACCTTGATTAATATTAAAACAAAGAATGATCCATTGAAAATGAAGGTGTATGATCAGTATATGAAGATGGCTCCCCATAATCAAGAAAGGCTAATGTCAGCGTTTGACCTTTCACAAGGTAAAATGCTGATGAGCCACTTCAAAGCAAAAGTGTCAAAGCCAACTTCAGCAGCAGATTACATCAGAACAAATTTTGAAGTTTTAGCAAAGGATATCCATCCCCTGGACCAAATAGAGCTACACAGACAAACAGGGGAAATGGTCTATTCTACTCTCACCAACAAGGCCATGGCAGCTATAACGCTGCAGGAGTCTTTGAATAACACTACTGCACAATTGAAAATTGAGAAGGCCTCCTCACAGGCCAAAGATAATAGAATAAAGTCGTTAGCAGAGATAATCATTGGTTTGGGTCACAATCCCAAAGACATTAAAGGTATTGAGGCATTGATAAAGAAGAAAGAGGATGATATACAACACTCGTAAAACAATGAAATCCTCAAATTTTGAGGCACCCCCGTACCCAAGAAGTTCTAAAAGGGAATTCACAGGAAGAAAAAATGGAGTTGCTCCTAAATATGACTGAGCGACTAAGTGAAACGGAGAAGGAATTGCAAAAAGCTTTGCAAGAACAGGAAACTATCAGGCAGTCATCAACAACATGTACTACAACAACAGGGCAGCAGATACAGCCATCCCAGGTAAACACTTCTGGTTTGAATTCTGATGAATTAATAAAGCAGATGGAAAGTCTACAACTAAGGGTCACAGAACTCCAAACCACGAAATTTCAATTAGTAAAATTGGAGGAAAAATATGATACATCTAAAAAGACAGTTGTTGATAACACCAGGGAAATAAAAAGGTTAGAAAAATTGGTTCAGGCTTTGGAAAAAGATCTTTCATTGGAAAAGCCTTAAAAGGAAATAAATGACATTCTTTGGGGTAACATCATTGAGTTAATAAAGGGTATTTGGCCCTCTATTCAAGCTATTTTGAACAGAATGATTTTGTTAAAATAGCCCAAGAAGAAATAAACAGAACCAGAAATGAATTAAGAGGCAGGCCTGAGCAGGCCAATCAGCTTATTCAATTTTTGAACACCCGGACAAAGCAACAAATTTCAGTGCTTGTTGTTAGGAATTGATGATAGGACAGGTGCAGTTTTGGAAGCAAAGAGAGTTTTCACCAAGAGGACTTTCATGCAAAATTTAGAAAGGAAGTGCACAGACATTTTGGTTGATATCAACATTTTCAGAGAGAAATTTCAAGCTTTACTGGATAGTGGGTTACCAAGTCCCATGCTCACAGAAGATCAAATATTAGACTTGGAAACCTATGAGAAGAGAATAAAAGCTCATGCTAAAAATACAACTGCTTGTTCTACTAGCTCGTCAGAATCAGCATTACCAACCGGGAAAAGTATCTATGATAAAGTGAGGAATTTATTTTATCTGGAACATGAAATAAAGTATCTATTTCCGAATGAGCCCACCTTTTACAAACTTACTGAAGCAGATGAAACTTTAAGGAAGCTCAGAAGAACTATGATACCAGATGATCAATGGTGGCAGGAAATGTTGGAGATTCTATGAAAGTTATTTTCAGGATGAGATTTTATCTTTACTATCAAGTAAATGGTAAAAACAGGAAGAAAGATGAAAGAGTATCAGGTGAAAAGGTTAAAGAGTATCCGTGAGAATAAAGAGTGTCCAACAAGCCAAAGAAATACGCAAGGGACAGCACAGAGCACTATTTCAGCACTTACCTCCAGCACATCCACGGAAAAAGGAACAGCACATCGGCAGTTGCACATTATTCTATCAACGAGACCGTTTGTCTCTTGTTTGTTTGTAAAATATGCTTTAAGTCAGCCTAGATTATTGGCTAAGTTAGTCTAAGATTGTTTTAGATTATTTTGTGTATAAATAAACCCTCAAAGAGAGTGTTGAGGGTGGATTCTATTACTCTGCTGTAACATTGAGATTTTCGGAATAAAAGCTTTTGGAGAAATTTACTTGTGGCTTACTGGATGACGATTTAAAGCATTGGACTTGTTGCAGGATTCATGTGTTGGACTACAGTTCAATAAGTATTTCTACCCTTTGTCTGAAATTTTATATTAGTTTATAATACCATCATATCCATTTCTGAATAATTTACATAAAGGATTGAAACAGAATTTGCTTAATTGTACTCTGTTTTCAAATGTGATTGTTCTTAATGTTTTCTTCTAAATTAGTTATAAGCACGAATTCTTAAATGCTCTTGCTTTGCTAATTTAAACATTGTTGATTACTATAATAAATAATTCTTCATTGCTCTTTGTTTGTAATCATCTCATTTCTTTCTTTTGAACATGGTGAAAGATTCTTAGCTGCCTTTCATCCCTTCAAGATCATCCCATCCATTTTAAATTTTAAGGATTGTTCTCTGCCTAGCTATCTTGCCCTGTAAAACCATCTTGTGTGTAGAATAGAAATCCAGTAAAGCCATCCTTTGACTCCATAGCCCAATGGACTGAAAACTCTCAACCTTGCCCTTAGTTTGTGGATTCCACCATTTTCCCAAAACAAACTCTTGAATCTATAACTAGCCTAAAACCTTCCAAGAACAAAGATAAATTATAAAGAGAGAGCCCTCTCTGGATGCAGATTGGCTAGATTTTGCATCTAAAAGGTTGGTTTGTGGTTACCTCGGGTATACTTTCCTCTTACACAACTTCTAGGAAAACCTGAGTGATAACAGGAGGCCTTATCCTTTGGGAGGTTTCTCAAAAGTATGGAACAAGAAGCCAAAGGAAAATGTTCGACGTTATTCAGTCGAACAACCCATGCTGACTCCGCTCACGAAGTGGTTGGAAATGGAAACTTCGCTTCTATATTTTAAAAAAATTCCAAAAAAAGCTTGGCGTAGGCAGTCCACTAAGACCGAGCGATAATGGGCACAGGGCCCAATGCTAATTTCTCTATTGGCGTGAGGCCATAACAACCTGCCAGCCCTGACCCAAAATTATATGTCTTTGATGGTCTGTTCGAGGAATAGTCAACAGAGGAAATGTTCTTCTCATGGCAAGGGATGCTATGACACTTTTTGTAAGGCATGACACTACATATAAGTCACAGAAATGGTCCTCTAATGTGCCAGATGGGGATCGCAGGGACAATGAAAAAATGCTGTGTAACAGATGCCCCCTAAAGCATGAGGTCCGAGAGAGAGGGAGGAGTGAAATGATTTACGAGAACATGTTCAAACCAAACACCACCTTCGGAATACCTGCAAGTACAAATACAACTGATATCTCTGATACATGAACACGTGGCATGGGTGCATCCATCTATAATAGAGTACATATATAAACAAGATATGAGGTATGAACGCAACCATCTAGCAGTAAGTATCAATAAATAAACTCAGGTATGGTTGCAGCCATCCAATCAAAAGAGTCATGCATATGGTCATGATAAACCAAAATATCCGCAGCCTGGATTTTATCAGACAAAAACCAGGGTCTTGCACTCCATCTCGACCTGAACAAGTACAAATTCAAACATGCGAATATGTGAGTTGAAGTCGAACATGCAAGAAAATCACCTGATTACCAGCCAATGATGTAAGCTGTTAATAGGCATGATAGAAACCACCAATAATGACAATGGCTCTCGAGGTACAACTAGTACAATCCAAAAAATGTGAATAGTGATATGGTGTCGAACACCTGCAGAATCACTCGATCGAAGGCCAATGAAGTGGACCTGTCGTCGAATGTGAATAACTTGTCATTGAGGCATGCAACCTCCAAGGTACTGGAAAGGAGTCTCTAGATCAGCTTCCTGGATAATGAGCTGAAGTCGACAGGAAGTGACATGGTCGAAGGAGGGCCATAAAATTTCCCACATCATCGACACGAGACAGAGAAACATGATGATAGTGAATCAGGACCAAAAAAAGGATTATAGGGAGGTTGAAAACTGAAAACGGAAACTTATCTTGAACATATAAGCGACACGAATCTGGATTTGGCAGTATTTGACATGAAGGGATCTGAGATCATGGTGACGTGGCAAAGGATAGACGAGAATTCAAAACAAATCACCCAAACCCACGGAGGCAAAAATGACGAAATGAGATGTCCCTAACCCGATAGGAATGCAGATGAGTGTCATGTTCAAGAGCTTATCTCCGACTATGCGATAGGGTTGCGATTGATGGCGGATGCGTCGGCGAGCATCCTTCGTCAACTCAGATCAGATGGTGGAAGTCTGAAGATATACAATGATATCATCGTACCAAGGATCGAGGGTGCTAATCAGAAAAAGTGTGTCGTTTGGAATGCGTTCCTCGGAACCAGATGGAGCAGAATCAGAAGGGAGAGAGAATATCAAATCGACGAAAACCAATGACTTCTTCGACTTGGCAGTAGTGAAATCCAAATCAAACTCTTGGAGGATGACAATCCACTTCGAGTACTTGCCCCCCAGCAATTGAGGAGTCAATATGTAATTCATAGGGTTGCATCCAGAAATCAGAGTCACAGTGCGCAACAGAATATAGTGACGAAAATGTTGAAAAACTTGAACAACAGCCAACGCCAACTTCTTGAAATGTGCATATCACGTCTCATTATCAAGAAGACTACGAGACATATAGTAAATTACATGCTCATCACTATCGTCATCGTCTTGTACCAAAACCATGGCAATCGTGCTAAACGCGGCAGCCAAATAGAGGGAGTAATCGTGATCCAAATAGAAAATGGCATCCACCCATGGTATTCATCTACCCATGTTATCCATCCACCCATGGAATTTACCCATGATATTGTAAATGTCATTGACCCATGGTATTCATCCACCCATTGTATTTATTCACCCATGGTATTGTAAGTGACATCTATCCATGATATTCATCCACCCATGGTATGTATCCACACATGGTATTCACCCACACATGGAATTTACCCATGGTATTGTAAGTGGTATCTACCCATGGTATTGACCCATGGTTTTGACCCATGGTATCCACCTATGGTATCTACACATGGTATTGTAACTCAAAAAAGGCTACAAATAACAAGCCTCAGTTTGTAAAAGGACAGACTGTCCACCACAATGTAGCTTCTACAATTATTCTCTGTTTTAATAAAACAAGTTTCTTTGTGGTTTTATTTTCTTTGTGTTCTCTCTTTTTTTCTGGCATTCTAATTTTGCAGATCTGGTCACATCCATTTCATTTTTTTTTAGATCTTGGGGGAAAAATCTGATCAAATCGCCCTAAAATTCCAACCTGGATTATTAAAATAGAGAATAATTGTAGAAGCTACATTGTGGCGGAAAAATCTGTCCTTTTACAAACTGAGGCTTGTTATTTATAGCCTTTTTTGAGTTACAATGCCATGTGTAGATACCATAGGCCAATACCATGGGTAGGTACCACTTACAATACCATGGGTAAATCCCATGTGTGGATGAATACCATGGGTGGATACATACCATGGGTCACTTACAATACCATGGGTCGATGCCATTTACAATACCATGGGTAAATTCCATGGGTGGATGGATAACATGGGTAGATGAATACCATGGGTTGATGCCATTTTCTGGCCAAATCGCGATCATATCGCAATGATAATTTGGAGGATGCAACAGAGGAGCATTGAACAACAATGTCTTCAGTGCATCGAAAGAATTTTGGGCAATCTCATCCCTGAGGAACGGGATGCCTTGCTTCAATAATCGCGTAAATCCTTTGGCCATTTCGGCATAGTTAGGTATAAAAAAATGTAGGAAGTTAGCTGTCCCCTGCAGACTCTGCAACGGATGTAAGGAGGAAGGAGAGGGGAGATTAACAATAGCTTCAACTTTGAGTGGATTGAGATGAATCCCGTCTTTGGAAACGATAAACCCTAAGATTCGTTAATGCAAAAGGTGCACTTATGTAGATTGAGCTGGATGTTATAGCGTCGACAACGAAGAAAAATCTGATGAAGATGATCAGGATGGTCTTTACGCTTATCCGAATGAGCCGAAAGGTCATCCAGATAAGGCTGAACAATGTGCTTGATATTGTGGAAAGCATATAACATTGCTCGCTGAAATGTAGCACCAGCATTTTTAAGATCGAAAGGGATATTTTAATAGGTGAAAGTACCCCAAGGATAGATAAAGGTGGTCTTATGTTGATCGGTTGGAAGAATGTTAATCTGGTTGTACCTAGAAAACCCGTCCATAAGGGAAAAAATCTCACTCCCAGCACAGTCATCAATGATTTGATAAATAAAAGGGTGGGATAATTATCCTTAGGGCAAGCACGGTTAATGTCACGGTAATGAACACATACACGAATGGTACCTTGTTTCTTATCTACAGGAACAATATTGGAAACCCATTTTGTCAAGGGAATGGGATAGATGAAACCAGCTTTAAAAAGTTTTTCAACTTCTCCCTTAATAACGGTTGCCTTTATAGGGTGCATAGGACGAAGACACTGATGAACAGGCTTTGCACCAGGATAGTTAGGAATCTCATGCACCAATATACTTGGATCGATGTCAGGCATCTCTTCGTAAGACCATGTGAAAATGTTGTGAAACTCGTGGAAGAGACTAGTATAGACCTGTATCTCATTGGGAGAATAGATCACCCCAATATGGATGTTCTCGACAACCCCCGGTTTAATGGAGATGTCGATAGGCATCGTCTGTGTAATGTTACTCAAGCTACCTTCCACAAAGACTTCGTGTGTTAGGATAGGAATTTTAAGCGGAGGAGAAGGAACCTGAGAAGCGAACCTCTAGAGACAGGTATACATGGCCCCAAGGCTAGGCATGAATGAGGAGCAATGATGAATATCATCCCAAGGAGGATCCTCAAGAGACATGGTTTCCACGATAGCCTCATCGGAGGGAAATATCTCTCTCAAGGGATCGGGCGAATCCGAATCGCCGAGCCAAGGGGATTAAGAATAAGTGTCAAGAGACATTCCCAAGGGAGCATGATTAGGAGGCGGAGGATATGAAGCCAAAATAAGTTCACAATAATCAATCTTGATCAGACTTAACGACATCGAATCTCCAAATAAATCAATCTTCTCAGGTGAAGGGATGATCCACGGATCAGAAGACCTAGATATCATATTAACCTGAACAATGTTGGGTGGGGGAAGAGGAAAAATACCCATGAGGGTAGGGTCTTTGAAGAGACTCGGCCCTACGCTCTCATAAGGAATAGGAATTTTATCGATGTACAGAAGTTGCTCTCGGAAGATGAAGAAGTGAAAAAAGACAACTGATCGACAGTAACAATATTTCCTTCGTGCAAAAATCGCAAAACACGAAAGAAAGTGGACGGAATGCACAGCATGGTGCGAGTCCAACTGCGACCAAGGAGAATATTGTAATTGAGCTTGGCGTCAACCACTTCAACCTCGACATTAACTATTTTCCCTTCTAGAGTGATCGGTAAACTAGCGAGAACACCAAGAGGTTTAGATTCCCTTCCATCAAACGCTTCTAGAGCATTTGGAGATTAATTAAGAGATGGAGAACCGATAGCTTTCCAACACGCAGATGACATGACACACATAGACACAACCTCGTCCACGACCATTCGATGGATATTCAGTCCATTAATCCCAACTTGGATGATTAGTGCAATATGGTGAGGGAGATGTGGGATGAAATTCTCTAATTCAAAAGTGATAAGGCTCGAATCAGCAGGGTCAACCCCACCGATGGCAGATAACAAAAACTTCCATTGAGATGGACAACTCTGAAGTACTTCTAATGCAAACATAGCAAATGGAACCTGAGACAATACTGTAATGTTGAGTAGCATGGGCATTAGGATTGTAATAAGACTTACGGAGTACACCTTTGGAAGGTGTTCGTACACGAGATCAGTATTGGGCCTTTCAATCTGAAGAGGGCCAAAAGCAGGCGGAGGAGGAGGACCATCAATGATCTCTTTCCCTGTTGCCTGATGCGGTTCAGTATAATATTTCGACTAGGTAGCAATAGAAACAGATGCAAGACGGTTCATCATGAAAACGTGAAAGCCAAATGGGGTAGAGGACTGAGGTTGCTCTACCAACTAAGTCTGCTGTGACGGAAATAGTTCTTTGAGAACAACAAGAGTTCCTTTGGTGCCTTACAAAAATTGACTCACTTCGGCCCGTCAAGGACAGTCCTTGGTGTAGTGCTCTTCGTCACAGATCAAGCAAGGATAATTAGGTTTACGTTGTGAACGATCATCAGCATGATATTTTTGAGAATCTTGTTTCAAGGTATTGAATTTGGCCTTACCTTTACCCTTCTTTCTACCCTTGGAATTTTTATCCGTCGGATTGGCCTAAATGACATTTGATTCCGCGGTTTTACTAGAATTCGAGATTGGCTGAGAAGCAGTATCATTGGAAGGAGTAGATTTTTGCTTCCTAAGATTTGGAGGAGAAGACTTCCGAGAAGTTTAAGACACAGAACCAATGATACCATCGACGGAGGGCGTCGCCGGTGATTTGGAAGTTCCAGGTCTAGGAACATCAGGCAATAGTTCGTACAACGTGCCAAACTGAGAGTACACGAGATCAAGGTACCAGGCACGAGCAATGGCTTGTTCTTCAGTAACACATGCCCCCATAGCAATGTCCTTAGCAATCAGAGCAATGAAGGAGGTAGTAAAAGCTGATCAAAAATCTCGAACTTGATAAAGTGACAACGACACTTCCATTCATGAATATGATCTGAGATATGAGTAGCTACATCTTGCTTCAAGGATGTGAGGAGGTACGTCTCGGTTTCATACCGAACCAGTAACTGAAAGTGCGTGAGGAACGCCATGGCTAAAGAGTTGAAATCTTGGAAGACACCACGAGATAACTCGATGTACCAGTTGGCAGCGACACCAGTAAGAGTCCATTGGAAAAGACAGAGTTGGATAGAATCGTCAACCCAAGAGTTCAAGGAACACCAAATATGGTAGGTCATAATATGCACTTGGGGGTCTTCTCCGGACATTCCCTCAAAATTGGGACAATCACCAGCAATTTTGGTTGGAACTGGAGGCCAATATGGGTTATGAAGGATTAGATCATTCGTCAACTTTGACACATCAGGCATGTAATATTCCTAAATTAGCATACAGCTAATAGGAATATTACTTTTTCTCTTAATATCTAGTTAGATGAATAAATTGGCAAGGAGGCTCATAAGTTGCTTAAGTAGGCATATAATATCTCATAATATGAAAAGGGATCATGTTAATAACTAGATCAAACATCCTCATGTGCGAACAAGTTCTAAAATGTGTAGACAAAGTCAAGTTTTACCAAGGCAACAACATTATTGTATGAGGAGTGGATCATAAATAAAGACAGCTCAGTGTGAATGAAGATCAATCTAGCTAGTCAAAATGAAGACACCTTGGGTGTGAAAAGAGACAATGCATGAGGATCAAGTCAAGGTTGACTAAATCAAACAACGCTGTAAATATATGAGTGGGACTAATGGAGACAACATAATTTTGGGGGAGGAACCTTTGCATGGAAGCAACCTCATAATTGGGTGGGACCCTTGGCGAGGAAGCTCATCAACTATATAATGGAGGGAATGGTAGCCATATGGGCTGTTGGGGTTCCCATGTTTTGGCAAGGTTGGAAATACCAAAAGATGATACAACATCAAACCACTTTCAGACCTTAGGATCTAGCCCTCCTGGGTCCAGAGAGGGATCTCTCTATGATTGTCAAGGGTATATATCTTTAAAGTTCAAATGTGAAGATGTTAGGCTAGTTATAAGGCTCGGGGTTTTGTTTGATTTGTTTTGATTTGGTTGTTGGGAATCAGGAATGAAGGGTTCAATATAAGACAAGGCAAGGCAAAGAAGAAAAGGGCAGAGGTGAAGTATTCCAGGGATCATTCAAAACCATTGGGCAATGGAGTCAGGAAAGGATTTGCTTACTATCCAATGTGCAAGCTTTCAATTGGGCTATTCATCTAAAACATTGGATCTTCAAGATGATTGTGTGATATGGAAAGGTAGGGGAGGAGGAGATAACACAGCTTCAGAGCACAAAGTTAAAGACCAGTTGGTCGCACAAGGATCCTAGTGGACAGGGCTAACTCTAATCTCCAGTGTTCCCAAATCTTCCAACTAAATCCATAACAAGAAACATCTAAGAACAAATACATTTAATTCATACATCAGAGAGTAGGCAATAACATCCACTACACTGGTTAAATTAACTGAAACCGATTCTTAGATAACACATTTAGAATAAAAACATTAATGGCAAGGAGAGAAGAAACATAGGGTACCTAACAAGGGTAAATCCTATGCCAATATTCTGATGCAAGCCAGTAGAAATGAAATGAAATGAATATAAACACAGAGATAGGAAAACATAACCGCTGCTTTAGATCAGGATCCAAAGAAATGTGTTTGTCATATTAAATAGAAATACCAGTCAAGTACAACATTGCCAGTAGCTGAATACTTAGTCTGAAATCATATTCCTCAGCCTATCTACACTTTACACAGAGACTGTGTCTCAAAATAAACTACTTGCAATTCTCTGATAACTGATCAACAACCTTTACAATGAGTTTCTTCATGAATTTATAGCTCCAGTGGAGCAGAGAAGGTAGGTGAAAAATTAAATGCAGCATTAACACTTAGGAAAGGTAGAAGGCCGAAGCCCACTCTGTATAAATTATGTGCATTTATCTCTGGCACTCTTTTGGGTGAACGAATGATCTCCTTCAGGTTTCCATTAACTTAAGGTATGTCTCTGATGTACTTTGGCTACAGTGCTCTATAGTACTTCTGGTGATCTGAACAAAAATAAATCAATGATTCAAGTCTGCCATGCTGTGTAGCTAATGCTACTGATATCTTAGGACCGTTGTCAGGGTAAGAAATCCTTTAGGAACACGATATGGAATAAAAGCTGTATGGGCATTCTGTCCTTTACGGGGAAAACGTTTTGCTGGTGTACAAACCCTGATATACATGAATTTCTGTATGTTGTACACTCCATGTGATTCATGACATCGCTGATCTGGTGCTTTTCCTTTAAACCCCTGTATTAAGGCTCAAAGCTCTTCATTGAACTGGTTTATCACTAGTTGGTATTTCTCTGCCGCTTCATAAATGTCTTGATCTGTGAAATCTGGGCTTTAATGGCGCCGGATAGGTTTCTTTCAGAGATTGAACTGTCCTGGGATAACATTTATGCCGCCGCTACCTTTCAGAGTATTTCCATTGTAGTACCAGCTTCCAAATTCAACCTTCCCTGCGCAACACGCCATCACACTAGTACAATTGAACCATGGCAGTTTCACGCCTTTCTGAAACCCTGCAAAATGCGAAAACAAGTTAAGAAAACAATGAATGGGGTGGTGGATGCGGTGCGGATGATGAAAATGGTCACGCGGCTGGTGAAATGGCAGAACAATGCAGAGGAATGATGGAGGGAAGCCTTAGTGAAGGTTGGCGGAACGCAGAGGAAATTTAAATGAAAAACCTTAACAAACTCGACTTCTGAACGTAAATATGCAACGGGATGGGCGGATGTATGGTGGATACACGTGGGGGTGACGTGGCGGGACCGGGAGATGGCGGAAAAGTCAACAGCAGGGAAAAAAAATTTGGATCGTCAAATCTCAAAGGAGATCGACGGTCGAAAATGCAGCGGAGGGCGACGAATGGTGGGCCAGGAGTACGGTGACCTTGGATTAAACCCCGCGCAACTCTGTTGAGCGATGATCGTTGGATGGGCGATGACAGATCTGACGGCTCAAAACGATATCGCTACGCATCCGTGGACGAACGTTAACGCGCGATGAGATAGCGGTTTTGAAACATTGCGCCTGACTCGCGTCGTTTGCTGAGTGGAATTGCTGGGCAATGGGAAAAAACCACCTATCACCCAAAGGCAGTGCGATAGATACCATCAGGTTTGTGAAAAATGTTTGCGGCGGGGACCACCGGGACGGATGTACTATGGACCGTCGGATCTGCAGGTAAATAGACGGCGATGGCGCGATCGGGGCGATGAGCGGGGTAGACCACGGGCGCTGCAGAGTTAACGTGGACCATTCGATCTGCATCGATCGACGGTTGATATTGCCTCCGATACCAATTGAGATGAGCACTTTTTGGTTAGCACCTGGTTTTGGCACCCAGGTCACCAGGTGGAAGAAAAGCCGAGGGGCTGGCCGAAAGGTGCCAACCCTATTATAATGTTAAAAGTGGGTTTTTAATCCATTTTGGTGCATTTTAAAGCCAAAGGAGGGTAGCGATAGAGGAAAAAGGGTGTTTGGCTAAACCAAGGGGTGGATGCGTGGTTTAAAGGGGATGAGAATAACTTAGAAGATTTAGGGAAATTTGGGGGTAAGGTAGGGGGACTTTGACAAAAGGAAAGATGATGAAATGAAGAATTCTGCAGGGGTGCAAGGGGTAAATGAAGGCTTTGAGGAACACAATTTATCACAATCAGAGAGGCTTCTTGTATGGATCCAGCAGTGGGATTTTATCAAGGGCAAAGACACAGGAGACTTCAAGGATGATGTGTCTCCAGGGGAGATGCATTCATTGAAGGCTCAGAAACAATTTAGCCCCTTACTTTGCTAGTCAAAAATTTACAGGGGGCTAACAGTGGCTCCACATGGGGATGGCTTCTTCTTGAAGGAGTCAAGAATTCAGAGGATAACTCTTTGGTGTAGGCCAGATGCCTACTGCTTGGCACATCCCTTTCTTTCTTTAGATCAGCTACCACAATATGAAGACATTATATCAGCAGAAACACTTTTCCCAACAAACTACCTACCCTTACAACAATCCTAGCATTTTTTCTTCTTCTAGGGTGCATTTGAGCTAGCAGACCCTTTACATCTTTTTATTTTTTACAAAGAAGAAAATAAACCTATTCTATTTCTACCCTTATTACTCCATGAGACCAGATTAGACTGTAGGTGTCATATGTTTCTCTACCTAATCTAATATCTGCTGGGATTAAATTGTCCAGCAGATTTCTTCTCTATATTCTACGACAGAAATTGAAAAACAGTCAAGCCAGGATTAAACTGTCTCACTTGCTGTGGGTCCAAGGCATAAAGACAGTTGCACATGGACAAAATTTGCAGAAAACTGAAACAAACTGTGAAGGCTTGAAATCTGAAACTTGAAGTATCCTTCTTCTCTTTGTGACTCAAGTTTTGAGCATGTTAGAGTCACTTCCTTTCTTCATTTCAGCTCTGGTTTTGGGCATGTTGGAGCTGATTCTTCTTTCTTCTTTGTTGGTCCAGATTTTGGGCATGTTAGGACCAACTGTCTTACTTTCTTTGGCTCAGGTTTTGAGCTTATTAGAGCCAATATTTTCCACATCATAGGTTCATGTTTTAAGCACGTCTGAACCTCTCCTTTTCCTCTGTTTTTTGGAACATTTTCTCTTTTTTCTTGAAAACATAAACTGCAATGGTATGTACAATGGAAATGAAAACTAGAAATTGAAAATCAGCAGAAGTAGTGTTTGAGCATCCTGCCATTGACAGGACCCCCAAACAACTCTGTACCATCTAATTCCTGTAGGAAGAAAGCATTTGGACCCACAGTGGCCTGGACGATGTATGGCCCTTGCCACAGACTGTCAAACTTGCTGTGCTTTCCTTTATCCTCCCTTCTTGAGTCCCACTTCAAAACTTTATCCCCAATTTTGAAATCAACAACTTTGGTTCTTTTGTCAAACAATTTATTTATATCTTCCTGAACCTTCACTGCTCTGTTGTAAACCTCTTCCCTTGTTTGCTGGAGGTGAATTGTCTGGTTTATCCTTCTCACCATACTGTCTTATTCTGTTTGAATCTCTTGGACCAGCTTAATCACTGGTACCCCAAGGCTGGTAGGAAACACTGCTTCTGTTCCATAGACAAGCTGATAAGGTGACATGCCAATAGATTTCTTTGTTGTAAGCCTGTCAGCCCACAAAGAATGTACTAGCTTGTTATGCCATGACTTTTTGTTCTCTTCCAGCAGCCTTTTTATGATGATCACCAGGCTCTTGTTTGATGATTCAGCTAACCCATTACCTTGAGGGTAATAGGCAGTTGAATGACCAAGCACTATTTGGTACCTGTGACAAAAATCAACCATTTTCTTGGATCCGAAAGCAGCAGCATTATCAGTGATTATTTTCCTTGGGCGGCCAAACCAAGAGAGGATATGACCTTCTATGAAACTAATAGTGATTGAATCTGTGGCATTCCTAGCAGGTATGGCCTATATCCACTTAGTGAAGTAGTCTGTGGCTGTTAGGATCCATTTGTGTTGTGCAGAAGAAGCAGGGTGAATCTCCCCTATGAAATCTAGGCCCCATTGCAGAAAGGGACCTGCAACAGTGATGGGTTGTAGAGGTAAGGGGAGGAGTTTTCTTTTTCCTTCAAAAATCTGGCATTTGTGGCAGGCAACGATCATTTTATGTACATCTTTGAAGAGTGTAGGCCAATAGTAGCTAACTCTGAGTATTTTGTTTGTAGTGGCTTTCCAACTCAGGTGGCCTCCACATTCTCCAGCATGGAATTCTTGTTTAATCCTCTTAGCTTTAGCTTTAGGTAAACATTTATGCAATAGGCCATTTGGATTTTTCCAGTATAAGCAGTTATTCAATATGCAGTAGCTTCTGGCTTTTAGTTTTAGGAATCTGGCCTTGGTCTTTGATAGTTCAGGAGGGGCATTGAGGTGTGTAAGCACATACAAAATGTCAGAATACCAAGGAGAGCTCTGAAACTTTTCCTCAACAGTGGGATTAGGCAATTCTTGTTGCTCATCCAAGGTATTTACCATGTTAATGTCTAGAGCTTGTAGATTTGATTCAGCCATTAATTGAGCTAGGCCCCGACCTTTAATCAGTTTGGCGGGTTTTATCTCAAGGTCGTATTCTAAGATCACAACAATCCATTTGCCCCTTTTCCCATCTGGGTCCTGGGACAAAATGTCTTTAACCACTATATTTGGCACATAGGCTATGGTGTGGGAATGTAGTATGTACACCCTAAAGTCTTTCAAGGCCTCAATCAGAGCATAGGCCTGTTTCTCCATTATGTTGTATTTCAAGGGTGCATCTCTGAGTGCTTTGCTGAAGAAAGAAATGGGCTGTTCCATTCCCTCTGGATTTTTCTGCAATATAACTGCAGCTATTGTATGCTTGGAGGAAAATGAAAAAATCAGGAAATCCTTTGAGAAATCTGGGCTGATTAGAACAGGAGCCTGGGTGAATGCAAGTTTTACTGATTCAAAAGATTTCTTAGCTTCAACAGTCCATTTAACTCCTACACCTTTCTTCAGCATGTTAGTCATGTTCCTAAGGTGTTCAGCTAGATTGGGAATAAACCTCCTAAGGAAGTCAATCTTCCCAATGAAGGACTGTAACTCCTTAATGTTTCTCAAGTGTGTGATTTGTAGTATTCCCTCAAATCGTTGTGGGTCTATCCTAATTCCCTTTTCAGATATAATGTGGCCAAGAAGCTTTCCTTATTGTAGCCCAAAGACAGTCTTTTTAGGATTCAGTGACAGACCATACCTTCTGCATTTTTCAAACACTCTTCTCAGGTGTTCTTCCTCAGTCTTAGAATAGACTGTCATGTCATCCAGATAGATGAAAATGAAGTGTCCTATTTCATCTGAAAAATCTATATCCATTTCTCTTTGGAAGGTTGCACCAGCGTTCATCAATCCAAAAGGAATATTCACATACATAAAGGTACCCCATGGAGTGCTAAAGGCTGTCTTGAGTTGATCTTCTGGGATTACTAAGACTTGGTTGTATCCTAAAAAACCATCTAGCAGGGAGATCCTTTTAGAGCCTACTACCCTCTGAAGGATATGCTCCATTTTAGGCAGTGGGTAATTGTATTTGAGCGAGGCTCTATTAAGATTCCTGAAATCGATGCATAATCTGATCTCACCTGTTTTCTTCCTCACAGCCACTAGGTTTGATACCCAATCAAAGAACCTCATAGGTACAATTATACCTGCCTCATACATCTTCTTAATCTCTTTTTCCACTGCAGGCAATTGTTTTGGGTTTATTCTGCAAAGTTTTTGTCTAAAGGGCTTCTGATTTTCTTTCAAGGGTATCTTATGCTCCCTTAAGTCCTCATAACTCCAAGCAAACACATCAATGAATTCCTTGAATAGGTCAATGTATTTCTTTTTCATGTTTGCAGGCAGAGACTTAGCCAGTTTGATCATTTTGGGTTTGTCTTCAGTGCCTATGTTGCATTCCTCAACATCAGAGTCTGCATGTTCTATAGTGGGCTTTTTTGCTACATCATCAAAGTAAAAAAGGTCTTCTAAAGGGGCCAGACCTCAAGGTATGTTCTTATCTTTGGTCTGCAACACCTCTACTTCTTCACTATCTGCGTTTTCGCATTTTCCGTCTGGATTTCCAATCTGTTCATTTAAAGAGTTTATTTCTATGTTACAGGGTATTTCTTCCTCATTTGAGGACTCTTCACTTAAGTAGCTACTGTCAGATTTGGAGTCTGAATCAGAAAATTCAAGCTCGTTTATGCCTACCAGGAAATCTTCAATCTGTTTATCTCCTTCAAAAACCTGCCAATATTTTTCATTGTCCGGCACTGCAGGTCTGAATTTGGTCTGAATGATGATCTGTTGGTCACTGGGAGTCTTAGGGTAGGAACTAGCTAGGCAAGCTAATTCGTTTGCAATGACATTTTGACTTTTAGGAACAAACACTAATTCATATTCAACAAACGTTTTCAGTAAATCCATAGTGTCGTTCCTGTAGGCTCGCAGTCTAGGATGTTTCGCTGTATATTCACCATTCACCTGTTTAATAATCAGCTCAGAGTCTCCACGCACGGTTATCCTATGGGCTCCTAATTTTTTCAACAAGGTTAAGCCTAGGATCAGAGCCTCATATTCTGCAATATTGTTCGTACACTTGAAGTGCAGGTTGCAGGCATGGCTCTCTGTGTTATGTATCCACACTCCTGCCCCAGCAGTTCTCCTGGTGCATGACCCGTCAAAATTCATTTCCCACAAGGGTTCATTTTCCGTTTTATCTTCACTTCCTTCCCTACAGCTGGGTTTTCCATCATGTAGCATTATAGGAGTTGCGTTAGGCTGTGGGTCATTTTGTTTTTTGTTATGGGTGTGGAAAGCAGAGAGGTGACTAGTTGGCTGATTGTGTTCTGTTTCTGGTTCACTTTGTGTTGTTGTTTCAGTGCACTTTTCAAAGTTCTCTACGTCTTCCTCCTCTGAGTCTAGGGTAGCCATTATGTTAAAGTCCATTGGCTCTGTTTCATCATGTGTACCTTTGCTTGTATCTACGTTTTCAGATTCTGGTCCCCCCAAATATTCATCATTGCAGAAGATAAAGGAATCCAGGTCTGTATGTACAGAGTATAGAGGAAAATTTTCAGGCTTTTCAGGGCTACTAACCAGGAATTTCATTTGTGCTTCCCTGTACAGTCTTCTAAGTTGGCCAAAGATTGGGATTGTGGCATAAACCCCGTCCATTTGCATTGTTCCTTGTAGCTTGGCTCCCCATGATCTTGATAATAACATGCCATATTTGGGTGGCACATCTGCCACAACAACATCCATGACCATACATTTTGCTGGAATCTGGGCAAGGCTCACACATAAATCTTTGATCAGGCCAAGACACTTTACTCTACTAGAGTCAAACGAATATAGGTCTTTATAGGGACAGGTTATCTCTAGGCCTAATCTTTCCATTACTACTTTAGGCATCAGGTTGTGTGATGCCCCAGAACCATGCATTGCATTGTGGAGAATCTTATCATGGATATTAAGACTGATATAAAAAGGGGGCACTACCCCTTCCTAAAACTTTCCTTCTGTCTTTGGACCAAACAGAAGGGCAGGTTGATCATCACTCAGATTTACAGTGTCACTATTCTCACCTAAATTTAATGCTTTCAAAATTTGGCCTTTATATACATCCTGAGTGGCCAGCTCAGAGAGTGGGAGAAAGATCATAATTTTTGCAATCTCACTCTCCAAATTGAAAGTGGACTGACTCTTTGGAATGTTCAACTCCGTTTCGTTAGTCACCACCTTAGTGGCTGAATCAGTGTGCTGATCCTCACTATGTACAGTGTTTGTGACATTTTTATCAGGAGCACTAACTGCAGTGCCAGTGCTGCTAGTTGGTTTACCTTGTGTGTCAATGTTTTGGTTGTCCTTTTCTTTGTTCTTTCCAGAACTCTCAACTGCTGATTTGTTACTTTTAGCAGTTGCTTTAGAAGTTTTCTCAGGTCTCTTCTTGATGGTGACCTCAGAAGCTTTTGGTTTGGCAGTTTCTTGGCTCTTTTTGCTTCTAAGTTCATATTTTTCTCTGACCTGCATCATGGCATTTTCAAACCCTAACCTGTAGTCTTCAGATTCTAACCATTCCTCATCCCAACAAGAGGGTGAGGGTTGATCTTCTTCTGAGTAACAATTATGGATTGAATCTTCTATTTCAAACATATTGATTGTGTTTCCCCCAGACTCTTCTATGATTCCCTCATCTTCATCAAGAAAGTTCTCTTGGAATGGGGGAATAACTTGTTGATCCGACTCTCTTTGTCTGTTGGGAGTGGCATTGTTTCTTCTAAAGTTCTGGTTTTGGTTTTGATTTCTATTTTGGTTACTAACTGTGACAACCATTTTTTCCATCATTTGGTATAGCTTCTCCACTTTTTTAGATATATGGTCATGATTTGGATCAGACGTGGAAGCTACATTGTCATCTCTATATGTTACCCTTTTCTCGGCTCTTAATCTCGCTCTTTTCTCAATTATATTTGCCTCTATATTCACTGCTCCTTTCTGCATGTCTTTCAATGTGTTGTATTCTTTATCCCTAAGCAGATAGGCCATGTCAGCATCAAAGCCTTCAGGGTATTTCGCTAGGGCCATACCTTGGGGAGGTTTCATATGTGGAGGGAGAGCATTGTAAATGCTGTTAAATCTCGTTGTGTAATCATGGACACTCTCTCCTACGTTTCTTTTAAGGCTCATATATTATGCTAGGAGTTGGCGAGGATTGGATTTAACCTCCCATTTGTTGATAAAAGTCTGATATAAGGCAGGGAGGTCATTAATGCTACTCGGAGGTAAGCTTTTAAACCATTTCTTCACATAACCCCCTAAACTCTGGGCAAAGATTCTCATTTTGACAGTATCATCATCTATTTCCATGTAGTCGAAGGAATGTTCCATCCTATCTACATGATATTATGCTGTGGTAGACACTTTTGCAGTGAAGTGTGGGATCTTTGATTGATAATCATTGGGTAAGGGAACTAGAGGCTGAGGTAAAACTAGAGGTGCATACCAGGCTGCCATGATGATGTTTTGATGAGGTAAAGGGTTGACTTGGGCAGCTGGTATGTGGATGACAGGGATATTATGATCAGCAGAAGACTGATGAGCGGCTTTAGGGTGACTGAGCCCTAAGTTTTGTATGAAATGTATATCAAGAGGTGTAGAGGGAGGGGTATGTCTATTCCCAAGGTGTCCACCACTTTGGGGTGGCGAACTAGGAAGCTCAAGGTCTGGCTGGTCTAGGACACTGAATGACCTAGTTCTTGGCAAACTATTTTGAGTGCCTAGGTCAAAAAGTGGGTCTGATAGAGCTGTAAAGTTTTCTGGTGTAGAGTTAGCTCTATGGATGTGGCTGGAAATAGTTGGTCCTTTAGGTGTAAGAGATCTCTTGAGGATGCTCTTAGGGTTATCAACTATTTCAGGCAGGTCTGGGTCAGGGTAAGCTCTTGTATGAATGGTTATTGAAGCTAGAATGTTGTTTTCTAACCAAGCAGCTTAACCCTACTTGTTACTTCTACCGTGGTTGATGTTGCTATGGAGGTTGGTCTCCCAGTGGAGTCTAATGTGAACCAAGATAATCAGCAGGCCTACTGATCATTCGTGGAGTCTTTAAATCATTTAGGAATTGATGGAGTCGCCAGGTGGAAGGTTCAGGATGTTTTCTGGAGGATAGACTGTCCACCAAAGTACTTATGAGATGTCCCCTTTCAGGGATATCTTCCAAACACAACAAACTCTAACCAGAGATTGACTGGGAGGGCATTTACCAGATATGTCACCTCTGAAAGAGTGTGAGATCTGGAGGCTACCTGGCCCTTTCCAAACTCTATCCAAGAGTATTGGGAAGACACAACAAATGGTATAGAGGTTGATGTGTGGATAGGAATATCTAATTGCCAACCTAACCAAAGATTGTAGGTGTCTGAGGTTCTTATGATGTAGTAAGATGGATGGTACTCAGATTTTCCCCAGTGGAGTCGTCATTATGTTGGGGTTCCCATGTTTTGGCAAGGTTGGAAATACCAAAAGATGAGACAGCATCAAACCACTTTCAGACCTCAGGATCTAGCCCTCCTGGGTCCAGAGAGGGATCTCTCTATGATTGTCAAGGGTATATATCTTTAAAGTTCAAATGTTAAGATGTTAGGCTAGTTATAAGGCTCGGGGTTTTGTTTGATTTGTTTTGATTTGGTTATTGGGAATCAGGAATGAAGGGTTCAATATAAGACAAGGCAAGGCAAAGAAGAAAAGGGCAGAGGTAAAGTATTCCAGGGAGCATTCAAAACCATTGGGCAATGGAGTTAGGAAAGGATTTGCTTACTTTCCAATGTGCAAGCTTTCAATTGGGCTAGTCATCTAAAACATTGGATCTTCAAGATGATTGTGTGATATGGAAAGGTATGGGAGGAGGAGATAACACAGCTTCAAAGCAAAAAGTTAAAGACCAGCTGGTCGCACAAGGATCCTAGTGGACAGGGCTAGCTCTAATCCCCAGTGTTCCCAAATCTTCCAACTAAATCCATAACAAGAAACATCTAAGAACAAATACATTTAATTCATACATCAGAGAGTAGGCAATAACATCCACTACACTGGTTAAATTAACTGAAACCGATTCTTAGATAACACATTCAGAAGAAAAACATTAATGGCAAGGAGAGCAGAAACATAGGGTACCTCACAAGGGTAAATCCTATGTCAATATTCTGATGCAAGCCAGTAGAAACGAAATGAAATGAATATAAACACAGAGATAGGAAAACATCATCGTTGCTTTAGATCAGGATCCAAAGAAATGTGTTTGTCATATTAAATAGCAATACCAGTCAAGTACAACATTTCCAATAGCTGAATACTCAGTCTGAAATCATATTCCTCAGCCTATCTACACTTTACACAGAGACTGTGTCTCAAAAGAAACTACTTGCAATTCTCTGATAACTGATCAACAACCTTTACAATGAGTTTCTTCATGAATTTATAGCTCCAGTGGAGCAGAGAAGGTAGGTGAAAAACTAAATGCAACATTAACACTCAGGAAAGGTAGAAGGCCGAAGCCCACTCTGTATAAATTCTGTGCATTTATCTCTGGCACTCTTTTGGGTAAACGAGTGATCTCCTTCAGGTTTCCATTAACTTCAGGTATGTCTTTGATGTACTTTGGCTACAGTGCTCTATAGTACTTCTGGTGATCTGAACAAAAATAAATCAATGATTCAAGTCTGCCATGCTGTGTAGCTAATGCTACTGATATCGTAGGACCGTTGTCAGGGTGGGAAATCCTTTAGGAACACGATATGGAATAAAAGTTGTATGGGCATTCTGTCCTTTACGGGGAAAACATTCTGCTGGTGTACAAACCCTGATATACATGAATTTCTGTATGCTGTACAATCTATGTGATTCATGACATCACTGATCTGGTGCTTTGCTTTTAAACCCCTGTATTAAGGATCAAAGCTCTTCGTTGAACTGGTTTATCACTAGCGGGTATTTCTCTGCTGCTTCATAAATGTCTTGATCTGCGAAATCTGGGCTTTAATGGCGTCGGATAGGTTTCTTGCGGAGATTGAACTGTCCTGGGATAACATTTATGCCACCGCTACCTTTCCGAGTATTTCCATTGTAGTACCAACTTCCAAATTCAATCTTCCCTGCGCAACACGCCATCACACTAGTACAATTGAACCATGGCGGTTTCATGCCTTTCTGAAACCATGCAAAATGCGAAAAAAAGTTAAGAAAACAATGAATGGGGTGGTGGATGCGGTGCGGATGATGAAAATGGTCACGCGACTGGTGAAATGCAGAGGAATGATGGAGGGAAGCCTTAGTGAAGGTTGGCGGAGCGCAGAGGAAATTTAAATGAAAAACCTTAACAAACTTGACTTCTGAACGAAAATATGCAACGGGATGGGCGGATGTACGGTGGATACACGTGGGGGTGACGTGGCGGGACTGGGAGATGGTGGAAAAGTCAATAGCGGGGAAAACAAATTTTGACCGTCAGATCTCAAAGGAGATCGACGGTAAAAAATGCAGCGGAGGGCGACGAACGGTGGGCCAGGAGTACGGTGACCTTGGATTAAACCCCGCACAACTCTGTTGAGCGATGACCGTTGGATGGGCGATGACAGATCTGACGGCTCACAACGATATCGCTATCATCCACGGACGAACGTTAACGCATGATGAGATAGCGGTTTTGAAACAGTGCGCCTGACACGCGTCGTTTACTGAGTGGAATCGCTGGGAAATGGGAGAAAACCGCCTACCGCCCAAAGGCGGTGTGATAGATACCACCAGGTTTGTGAATAGTGTTTGCGGCGGGGACCACCGAGACGGATGTACTGCGGACCGTCAGATCTGCGGGTAAATAGACGACGATGGCGCGATCGGGGCGATGAGCAGGGTAGACCACGGGCGCTGCAGAGTTAACGCAGACCATTCGATTTGCGCCGATCGACGGTTGATATTACCTCCGATACTAATTGAGATGAGAACTTTTTGGTTAGCGCCTGGTTTCGGCAACCAGGTCACCAGGTGGAAGAAAAGCCGAGGGGCTGGCCGAAAGGTGCCAACCCTATTATAATGTTAAAAGTGGGTTTTTAATTCATTTCAGTGCATTTTAAAGCCAAAGGAGGGTAGCGATAGAGGAAAAAGGGTGTTTGGCTAAACCAAGGGGTGGATGCGTGGTTTAAAGGGGACGGGAATAATTTAGAACATTTAGGGGAAATTTGGGGGTAAGGTAGGGGGACTTTGACAAAAGAAAAGAGGATGAAATGAAGAATTCTGTAGGGGTGCAAGGGGTAAATGAAGGCTTTGAGGACACAATTTATCACAATCAGAGATGCTTCTTGTATGGATCCAGTAGTGGGATTTTATCAAAGGCAAAGACATAGGAGACTTCAAGGATGATGTGTCTCCAGGGGAGATGCATTCATTGAAGGCTCAGAAACAATTTAGCCCCTTACTTTGCTAGTCAAAAATTTACAGGGGGCTAACATGGGCCATGATTGAAGATTATATTTTTTATGTGGTCTATTTAGACTTTCTGCATCCTTTGGCTATGTAGCTAAGTTTTCTGCACTGTTTAGTGCAAGGGTTTTCTCATGCGGGAATTCCCCACTCTTACTTAGAGATATTGTTTAAGAAATCTGAGAAGAGAATCCTGTGCTATATTTTCCACTATCTGGTGTTAGGCCAAGCATTCACCTTTAGCAACAGTGTAGTCCCTTGGAGAAACTACGTTATTTCTCAAGATATTGTAATGGAGGGGTTTAATCCCTTGTTTTATGATATAGTTTCCCAGGAGTAGGATCAGCCTTTTTCCCGGAAGGCTAGCAGGAGGGGTTACAACCATTTCTTCACATGATCAACCATTATTATGTAGAGCTTCAGCCATACATCATGATTCATCCAGAGATCTGTAGCATCTGATTCTTGTATTTCATGTATATCAAGAAACCCTTGCCGTGTCATCTTGGATTTCTGTAAAAGAGTTTAGGTCTCTATTTTTGGGCCTCATCGATTAATATATAAGCAGATCTATTTTTTCTCTCATATTTCTGAGTACAACCCTCAAATAACTGCGCTGTCACTTTATGCAATAATTTGTGTTGCAGTAAATCTTGGGGTTTCAGTGTTTTTGGGACTATTTTGAGCATGGGAGGCATGTTTAACTAGGAAAAAGTAATTTGTTTCTGATTTCCTCTCAGATCTAGTTGCTATAATGTTAGATCTAATAGATCCATGGGCTACATTTTTCTGTTAATGCTTATATTTATGAAAAATGTGTTATTTATGCATGTATTGTTGCCTTTCCCCATTAGGGAATATTACAGTGGTATCAGAGCTCTAATCTTGGCTCAGCCTGTGTCCTTCAACCATTATGGAGTCTCCTCATGGGAAGGAGAAGACATACAAGAGAGATCAAAGCAAACCCTTATTGTTTGGAGGAAAGAGGTTCTCAAAACTTCTTCTTCAAACTCTGCAGGGTATAAGCAATGACATCAAAGAAATGAGGAGGGAAAAGCCCATATATCCGTCAACAAGATCTATACACGAGGAAAGCTCTAGTTCCTCATCTTATGGGTGTGAGCATTTAGCCACATCATCAGATTTGCAACGCTCTACCAGCCATTTGTTCATGATAAAGAAGATGGAGAAAGGAGATGTGCCAAAGAAGGAGTCTCTTGGTGATTATTTGCAAGAATATGAATCTCAAACTAAGAGGTTCAAAGATCACATAAACTTCCAAGAGTTTTGCAAGATCAAAGAAGAAACGAGCACAAAGGGCAAGCAACATGGTGTGAGTAGATTATTTGTATCTACTTTTGATGGATCGCCGAAATGTCCAGCTAGGGCTTGGGTGAAGGAGCTAGACACCTATGTGCAACAACATCGAGTTTCAGAAAATGAAGCCATCAAAGTTGCAACACTGCATTTTGAAGGTAAGGCTTATGCTTGGTGGTTATTTGAGTCCTTTTCCTTAAAGAATGCAAATACATATACTTATGCAAAGTTCATTAGAAGAGTAGTGGAAAGGTTTGATGACAAATTTTGTGAAACATCTTCTATGGAGACTATCAAACCAAAACAAACAAAAACTTTGCATGAATTGGAAGGATATATAAATCCAACTCCATTCCAGAAAACCATTGAAGGGGATGGAAAATTGTATACCTTGCCAAAGGCAAAGTCCCCATTTCATGATGAGCTTTCTTCTCAAGAGAAAGACATGGAGATTCCTCTTTCAAAGGAAGACTGTTAGTCCCCTAAATTGCATTCTTTTTGACCATTATTCCCTTCCCAAATCGTAATCATTTACCCTGTTTTACCTATCTTATGCACTCTCATCCTGCACTAGTGCGAGAACGATGACACATTTTGCATTAACTTCATATTTTACATTTTAAACTCAACTTAGCATTTTTTAACTATCTATTACGTGAATTCTTGCTTAGAATTAATTTTGTAACTTATCGTTACCTCCTATGCTATTTAATGGATAAACACTTAACTTGACCACTGATTTTTAGTGCAAAACATATCTCGCACCAGCACCAGCGCCATGAATCTTGGCAGCGAATCTGGATCACTTGGGTTGCTGCCTGTTTTGTATACTATCAATGAGGATATATCCGAAGGCAGCCGAGTCCCAGCTATGACAGCAGTTAAATCGAGAGTAGCTGAGATCGGACTTAAGAGAGACGAACAACTGGAGATAGCCGCAACCTATTTTGTTAAAAGTGATTTAATTTTGAAGGTCGAAAGCTTATTCTGCAATCGGTTATGTAATTTTTTATAACGATTTATGTAATTGGCTATGTAATGGTAAACGATTATAAGTAGAAATGTAAATAGGACAAACAATTCAATATTGGGATAGAATTGAATAGATCGGAGAATAGAACCAGTGAGGCGGTAACAAGCCTGTCTTTTATTATCGCCCAAATCTAGGTTGGATATGTAACCACGCATGTATTTGCTTTGAGGATTTAATAAGAAGAGCTCTGCCTTATGCTTCATGGGTTTTATTTCTTCATGCTTAAACAGTTGATGAATTGATTCAATACTGAGTAGCGTTTCCATTTGAAAGGGAAACGTGCTGGTTGGCTGGGCCCTAGCCAACCCAACACGTTCTCCCTCCTTTCTGTTCTTGCAATTTATGTCTGCTAAGTGTGATTTAATTTACAGCATTTGAATTTCTGTTTGAGTGAAAGCAGATCTACAGTGTGAAGTAGTTAAATTTCCTTTTCTGCATCTGAATTTAAATTTGCTTTCTCTGCCTGGTTCAAACAGGAGAAATTACCTGTGCCAGTGCACGTTGGTGTGCTATTCACTTTCTGCACGTGTGGTTTGTTTTCTCCGCCTGGTTCGAGCAGGGGAAATTACCTGCACCAGTGCACGTTGGTGTGCTATTCACTTTCTGCACGTTTGGTTTGTTTTCTCCGCCTGGTTCGAGCAGGAGAAGTCACCTGCACCAGTGCACG